>JAQBSW010000972.1:0-156882 GCA_029291075.1 Eudiplozoon nipponicum | reverse complement strand
TTCATACTTAGAAACTTATGAAACTTGAAGCACGAACATTTCGCTTCATATTATACTATGTTTCAAACTTAAAACTTAAGGCCAAGAATAAAAGGTGACGCTGAATGCACAAAAACGATGCTTTGCAGAGCAATTTTTCTTATTATATTTGGTTATATACGGCATGTCATAACGATTAATGAAAAAATCAAAGCCCTTCGCATAATGCATTGGTTGTAATTGCGATAATTACCTGAGCATTCCAACCATATGAAAGTCTTCATTTTCTTCAGGACACAAATATTTAAACCAATCATAATTTAGGAGAAAAATATAATCGTGAAATTTTCTGTTGAAGCAATCATGAGCAATGAGGCTTAAACATTTTAAAAGTTAGGCCTAACGAATTAAAAATAATTTAATTTTAATGTAGTTTCTGCTAAATGATTGGCGTTTCTGATGTGCGATCCCACTTATTCGCACTATATACATACATATATATATATATATATATATATATATATATATATTAGAAATGCCAAAAGTCATTGCTATTAAAATCTATAAACATACGAATTTTAATTTAAAACATCGTCCTATATTTATCGATTGTAAATTTAACCGACATCCGTGTGGAAATTTCAACAAAAATGCGATTTGTAATTTAATTCCATCTCATATATATATATATATATATATATATATATATATATATATATATATATTTCTAATTAGAAGATAAACATTACTTATATCAGTGACAATGGCCATTTATTTCGAAAATACTAAACTTCACTTTATCATATTTCATTTATATACATAATGGGTTTTCATTTGATTATGGGGATGGCAACAAATCTGACTCGATTTTAATTTTATTTATTGTTTTTGATGATTAAAGTGTGTGTATGTGCTTGTGCTTCTGTAGGTGTGCCTGTTTGTATGCAAGGTCTCTATTGTTGTACTATATATATATATATATATATATATATATATATATATATATATGGGCATATACAATAAGATTGGTGTTTAAATCAAGATATACGTATACAATTCACACAAATACATATATATATGTATAAATACATATTACATACATGATGATAGTAGTAGAGTTTATATATATATATATATATATATATATATATAGTTATTGCAGTTATATATGTAATCAAATGGGTCAAACGAGACATATGTTGGCGTATTCTATTTGTCTGTTAGAGGAACCAAAATACATAAATTGATAAATAAATTAAAATTGAATTAAATGCGTAGATTTGTCTGAATACGGTTAACATAAGCATAGAAATCAAATTTCATTTCAATCATTTTTAAATTAGATGTTGCGCACCCAGTAATATATTTGTTCTCATATGACGTGAAAGGGAATCCAAAGACAGCATAAACGGAAAATATAATCTCATGTGTTTAATCTTTGCTTGCTTACTGCTGACGCACCAGTAAGAACCGGTACTGCGCCCTATACCCACTATATATTTGGGGAGGAATGTGGGAAATTAGGACGGTACAATCTTCTATATGAACGTGAAGCTAACTACATAAATTCTTAGACAATGCGACATCAAAGCCAACTCACTATATATAATATATATATATATACCGTGTCCGTAAAGAGTAACTACACTATGGTTTCCCACATTCTTCCCCCAAATATAAAGTGGGTAAAGAGCGTAATATCGGATCCTACTGATGAGTCGACATTAAACACCAAACGTACGTGCTCGAGCTTATAACTTCATGCTGTCTTTGGTTTTTCATTCCCGTCATATTTGAACTAATTTGTTACAAGCTGAGCAACATATAATACACAATTGCATCTATATTCGTTCTGTACCAATAACACCATGTACATGTTATGTTTTTAACTGAATGATTTCATCATTACCGCAAAACTTGATAAATGAGATCGATCAAGGCCAGTGTGTATGGATTTTCTGTAGTAACAGGTGTTCCGTAATAGTTGTAATTCTCAATTTTGTTGAACTTTAGCATATGTTGAAATCAATTGTGCTGTTATCATGTACCGACTCGGCAATCATAATTTTGGTACCATGTACACTTTCGATACCATAATGTTGGTATCGTATACTGACACAACAGCCATAGATTCGGACCCATTACAGACACGATATATATTTTGTATATATTAAGTAGGCTTTGAAGTCGCCTTGTCAAATAGTTTATATTAATTTGACTTCACTACTGCAGGTTTACACATTCGTCTATGCGATTATGCCGTTCTGATTCTCACATTCCTCGCCAAAATATATTGTGGTTAAAAGACGTAATACCGGCTCCTACTAATGAGTCACCTGTAAGCACGAAACGAATATGTACGACGCCGTACTTACCGTATAAGCTGCCTTTAATTTATTTTTCATGCCATATTTGAACTAATTTGCTACTAGGTACAAAACATCTAATTCGCAATTGACTCTCTTATTAATCCTGTCAATCTGTTTCGGTTACAAATGCATCTTAATAGAGAGCATCTGAAAATTCATCGCCGTGGTCGAAATACCGCCATTTTGTTTAATGCCTGCATAAGCACGATATTATTATAGAAACAGAAAATATTGCCAAATATCTATCAGAAACGGGAAAAACGAATTAGAGATGGTGGTCTATATCTGAATGGGGTTATGTGAATGTGTATGTATTTGCTAAAGTACAACTAGAATTGGTTAATATTACTTTGTATTAATGTATATAAGAAAATTAGGTGTCATAGAAGCAAATAACTAGTGCTTTGTATTATTGTTTTCCGTGTACTCATTTGTGCAAGTAATGAACCAGCTCTGAGAATAATTTAACGAAGTGGTTCATCACATGGCGTGACCTAATACGCGAAGAATTTTAAAAGTTTAATTGGCAATGTCAGCATTATAGTTGGTATTTATTCGTGATAACGGCTCTGTTTAGAGTCATAATGATGAACTTGTCGATTGGTCCATACCTGGCGTGATCGTAAACCATAAAATATACTCCAACCTTTTCATAAATCTCGCTAAATTCTTACGGATAAAAATAGCTGAAGTAGACGTAAAGCGGCAACGAATTTGTTTTAAAATTTGGATATGTTACTGCTAATCATGAAAAATGTTTTACTACATTTTATTTTATTTAACTTAGTCATTATTGATAAGTAGTTCTCAAAACGTTTCTTTTGATAAAACATAGAGAGCTTTAAATCATTGGAAATATAAATTTATTATTAACATGTTATCCATAGAACCGGAACGTCATTCTAAATGTGATTTAAAATTTTCAACTCGAAATTTAAGCTGACCCATAAACAAGATATGCAAATTCTTACTTGTAAGTTTAACTTCATCCGTCCGAATTTAATGCTTTATACACAAAATGTTGCTTCGCTGAGTGTTGATTCCTAAGATTTTTATTGCAAACCGCAAATAAAACAAAATCGTCAGCGGAGTCTAATTTAAGGTCTACTAATAATCCCGGAAACATCAAATAAGTTTCAGCAGTCGAACTAGCATGCCAACTGTTATTATAAAATTCTATTTTAATTTGTGTGGCTAGATCTTACAAGTTATAGGTTTATAACGCAATTATATTTTATGTATACTTCTTAGTTCAGCCAATTTTACGCATTTTTAATTTTCGTTAAGCAATAAATTGTTTATGGAAGTACGCGTTTATTATAAAGCAAATATGAACCACACAGTTAGAAAAATAAATTTATATTTTTATTGTGGATTATCACACGCGTATGCGAGTAAGTTTTAGTTAATGTATTAATAATGGCACTGTTTAATATGTTAAATGGTAAAGTTTAGTAGAAACTTTAATTTGAAAGTGAAATTGAGTGTTGATATAAAAACTTACAAATAATTTACCCGTAATTTTCGGAACAAAATCCGTTTACACCATGTTGATACATGGTAAACATTTTTGGGGAAATGATAAATTAATTAAATGGGTTGTAGCAAGTAGAAAAACGCAATCGAATCTGTCTTCAAAGGCTTTTCATTTCAGTATATTTATGCTAACGCATAAATTCAGGTTTGCACGAATTTGTACATTGATTGAAGAGTGCTCAATAAGGACAAATCCGGTCCACTGGATAAATAATCTTTTCTAAATTATAAATGCTAAATTAATACTGACATATATATATATATATATATATATATATATATATATATATATATATATATATATATATATATTCTTATAATTAGAAAAATACAAATAACAAAGTGGATAAAGGACATTTATTTAGTGAATACTAATCATCTCTTATACAATCATACATATTTATACATTTTGGGTTTTCAATTGATTATGCTAGTGGTAACAAATCTGACTCGTTTTTACTGCTGTTTCTTGTTTTGACTAGTTGGTGAGTGTGTATGCGTTTGTGTTTGTGTGTATGCGTGTTTGCATGTAAAGGTCATTCTCGCAGTATTGCGAAGTGATGTCTGATATCTTGTCATTATTGTTTTGATAGCTTGAGAATTAACCATTTGTGCGCATTGTTCACTGTTACATATACAAGTGCTATTTTTCCCAGTATAGTTGATCGTTTCACCTCGTTGCGCAAAGTTTTCACGTGGTAACAACGCCAGTGTTGATTGCAGTGTTAAATGCTTACATTGTTTGGAGACTTCTGTCATCGTATGCGCCTCTGTTATTTCCACTTCAGTTTGTTGCCAATCCGATTGTACGTTTGTTGATTCTAGTCGAGGGCCTGTTTGTTCTCGGCTGGATACTAGTAGATTGTTGTTGAATTTTGTTATTCTTGGCCAGTCGATAAGGATATCATGTTGATGAAACTTTTGAATTTTAAGGTCAGGTGCTTGTTGTTTTATGTAAAGTGCTTCGTAGATAAATAATAATTTTTCGGATTTTGCTTTATGTCAAATTGTGAAATTGGTCGAATTGACAGGGTGCCCAGTTGCCAATATATGATCGGAAATAGCTGATTTTCCTGACGGTGTTAAGCCTTTGTTAATCAATTTCTGTGGCAAATGTTGCTGGTTTCTGCTTATCAATTGCTTCTTCGTACGTCCGATGTATGTGCTAACGCACATACATGAGAATTTGTAGACTATGAATGATTTGGAGAGAATTAGCAATTGATCTTTGGCATCCAACCTCATGATTCTCTGTGTACTAAATGTCATATTAACTTTAACATTGGGAAATTTGTCCTTAGTTATTCTATTCAGCCGCCGTGCAATTATTGAGGCTGGTACGTCGCCTCTAAATGGTAAGTTTAGGAAAACCTGCTTGCCGGTATCCTCTCTAGTGCGAATCTGCCGTGGTCTGATGTTGACATCAATGAAACGCTCTGGGTAGTTGTTCATTAGCAAAATTTTCCTGAGGCAGCCCAGTTCTTCCTCAATCTTGTGTTCAGAGCAGATCTTCCTGATTCTGTTTGCTAGGTTGTTTACTAAGTTTCTTTTGTGGGATTTTGGCACACTACTATTGTAGTGAATGTATTGTCCGGTGAAAATGGATTTTCTATGTATGGCCAGTGTCAAATCTCCGTTTGATTCTCGAGTGATTTTGATGTCAAGGAAGGGAAAACTGTCGTCTTTCTCTACCTCGAGAGTGAATTTGATGTCTGGATCGACTCCATTTGCTTGTTTGAGGATTTCGGAAGGGTCTGCTGCTTCTGAGATGAACAACAAGATATCATCTACATACCTTTTGTAGAGTGCGCACTGGTCAATTATACCTTTTAGGCTCGTTTTTTCCAGGTGATACATGTATACATCTGCCAGGAGGGGTGCGATGCAACTTCCCATAGCTACACCATTGATCTGGTTGTAGTATATCCCTTCGAATGTAAATTGCACGTTTTTAGTACATGCTAATATGAGGTCTTTGATGTCATTGGTGTCTATAGGGAAGTCAAAAAACTCATTTTTGATGAGGTCACACAAGATCTCCGTTGTCTTATCCAGTGGTATGTTTGTAAATAAGGATGAGACGTCAAGCGAGACCATCTTATTCTGTAGGATGTAGTTTGCAGAGAAACTTGGCTGGTTTATGTTGTGGAGCGTTGATCATTGACATAATGGACCGCATGTTATACTTGAAGCCGACGCTTACAGGAAGGCCATGAACGATATAATAAATGATCAATCTAAATTTAAGCATGACATCAAACAGAAAGATGATTCAACGAACATCGAATCAAGAATTAATGCAATTTTGAAAATGATGAAAAAACATTTTCTAACATCGATGGCTGACTCCGAGATTAGTTCAAAACTCACAGAAGACATTCAAAAAGCAAAACCAGTCGGAACAACACCGCAAGATTGTACGGCAAACCAAAAACTCATAAAGCCGTGACAGCCTCAGGTGCTCCTTCGATGCGGCCCATTATGTCAATGATCAACGCTCCACAACATAAACCAGCCAAGTTTCTCTGCACAGTACTTGAACCAATACGGAGCATAATTAAAACGCTAACACCATCGAGGACTCCTTCGAACTAGCAAATAATTTGAAGGGGAAGAACATCCTACAGAATAAAATGGTCTCGCTTGACGTCTCATCCTTATTTACAAACATACCACTGGATAAGACAATGGAGATCTTGTGTGACCTCATCAAAAATGAGTTTTTTGACTTCCCTATAGACACCAATGACATAAAAGACCTCAAATTAGCATGTTCTAAAAACGTGTCATTTACATTCGAAGGGATATACTACCGCCAGATCAATGGTGTAGCTATGGGAAGTTGCATCGCACCCCTCCTGGCAGATGTATACATGTATCACCTGGAAAAAACGAGCCTAAAAGGTATAATTGACCAGTGCGCACTCTACAAAAGGTATGTAGATGATACCTTGTTGTTCATCTCAGAAGCAGCAGACCCTTCCGAAATCCTCAAACAAGCAAATGGAGTCGATCCAGACATCAAATTCACTCTCGAGGTAGAGAAAGACGACAGTTTTCCCTTCCTTGACATCAAACTCACTCGAGAAGCAAACGGAGATTTGACACTGGCCATACATAGAAAATCCACTTTCACCGGACAATACATTCACTACAACAGAAGTGTGCCAAAATCCCACAAAAGAAACTTAGTAAACAACCTAGCAAACAGAATCAGGAAGATCTGCTCTGAACACAAGATTCAAGAAGAACTGGGATACTTCAGGAAAATTTTGCTAATGAACAATTACCCAGAGCGTTGCATTACAATTCCGCTTATTTTTCAGAATTGCTTGTCAATTTAAAAAGTCAGACTTAAAGAAGTTTTGATTGCACCACGGTTAAAGGCTGTTAATTAAACCAGATTGTGTATGCGTCTTTTCATGTAAAGGTCATTCTCGCAGTATTGAAAAGTGATGTCTGAGTTCTGGTCATTATTGTTTTGATAGCTTGAGAATTAACCATTTGTGCGCATTGTTCACTGTTACATATACAAGTGCTATTTTTCTTCCCAGTATAGTTGATCGTTTCACCTCTTTATATATATATATATATATATATATATATATATATATATATATATATATATATATATATATATATATATATAGAAGGTGAAACGATCAACATACTAGAAAAAATAGCACTATATGAACAGATGAGCTAATACTGCCTAATTTAATTCAAGCTATCAAATAATGACAGAACTCAACATCACTTTTCAATACTGCGAGAATATTCTTATGAAAAGACACATACACCTCACTATGCAAAAACAAGAAACAGCAGTAAAAACGAGTCAGATTTATTACCACTAGCATAATCAATTGAAAACCCAAAATGTACAAATATGTATGATTGTATAAGAGATGATTAGTATTCACGAAATAAATGGCCTTTATCCACTTTGTTATTTGTGTTTTCCTAATTATAAGAATACTGTTAAATTAAAAGAGGAATGGACATTATAAATGTATGTATATATATATATATATATATATATATATATATATATATATATATATATATATATATATCTCATACTACCATTTTGAGGCAGCATTCGAATTGATATTTGAACAAACATTCGACGTAGTACCTACAAGTATTGATTATGAAAGGTAATTCAAGGCTAATTTAGTTGACCACGCTTTAGATTTTAAATCGTGCAAATGCTCAGAACTGCGTGCATTGACAAAGTAACATTTTGAACGCGCTTGAAAATGTCAGAAGAAATGAAGACATAAAAGAACTATGCACTGATATAGGCAATAACGTTGTTATAATGGACAAATCCGACTACTTAGAAAAGATGTAACACATGCTGATTGACAACAACAAATTCACGCGTCTTGAAGATAAATCTCATGAAATAGACAAGAGGAGCGCAGAGTAATAAAAGAAATTAAGATTATGACAGATGCCAATTAAATTGATGAGTCCACTGCACAGCATCTGACGACAGTTGAATTATATACACCAACAATGTACTCAAAACCAAAAACAAACTTTAAAGGTTGTCAAATGAGACCAATATTATCAATGGTCAATTCTCCGTGTCATGCATTGTTTAAATGATTAGGTAGTATACTGGAACCATTGCACAAAAGAAAGTTGGAGCGGTATTAATATGCATATACAATGCAGCTAAACTATGAGTGGTATTTAAGGTAACACACTCACCTTTAACAGAAATCACAGGCAAACAGCCGTTAATATGAACATCAAATATTATTTGCCAATATACATGAGCATGTTGTCGATCAATTTACGTAGGCCTATCGACTAGACGGTTAATTACTTGAATGAGAGAACGTATCAAATTAAACGCTAGTTTTAAATCAAATGGTGAACACACGTCTACATATCGCATGTTCGATAGATGTAGCATTACGAATAATTATCAACGGCAATAAAACAAACGAGTTTACCACATGCCAAGCTTTATGGATAAACAAATTGCAGCCGAACTTATGCAAGCAGAAGAGGCTTGTTCAGATAATACTAGCAATTGATTGGTTGTTCCCTTATTTCACACTCTACATGTTTACATCTTTCTGTTTTTTTTCGACCTACAATCTATATGTAGAGGGATGTTCATTGTTAGATACTTGTGAAGAAAATTTGAAAGAACGGTTCTTGTATTTGAGGAAATTTATATATCTTTTTGTTTATGGAAAGGGTACTATGAATAATATTAAGACTCGCATTCCAAAAGTATATATATATATATATATATATATATATATATATATATATATATATATATATATATATATAATGGAATTGTTCTGGGTAACTTTATTTTTATATGTACAGAACACAATTTTCAGTTTGCCAGTCTTTTATAGCGTGACAAACGTTTAGTCATTTTAATCTTGTATGTAAAGAATTCTATTTTCGGTTTATTGATGTTCGTAATGGTGGATTAATAATACTGCTCGCTTTCGTATATTTGTATATATTTGTAAAGCGGTCTGATTTTCTTGTTTAAATTAATATAAATATTCAAATGTATAGTTAATTATCAAAGGGTTTTATTTTCAATAAATGATTGATTTAGTCATCATGTAAACTGGTATTATTACTGTTCATCAAGTAGTTCAACAGGCTGAACAATTTTGGGCGACACACACATACCTATATATACAAATATATATATATATATAATGGGATTAGTGTCCTTACCAAGCTCGCAACCTTGATTTAAATAACTATCACCACTAGTGCATTCGTAGTTCAGTTTTATATATCTTCAGTTCAATACTACTTATTCATGTAGCGTGGTATGGATTTTATAATGTTAGATTTGACAGGCAATTTGAAAATTCTGGTCTATCTAGATGAAAGTCTAGCCAAAAGCGTAAGCTCGGATATAATTGAAATTGTTTTTAGTGTGCGGCAAGATGAAGTAGTTAAAAAGACTCTCAAAATACAAAAACAAATGTGCCGCAGTTTGAGCCCGGTCCATCATATAATCTGCATTATACTTAAAGAATTCCCAATAAGAAAGCAACATGTCTACTCGACGAAATGCTTTTGCTAGGTTATAATATGCTTAGAATATCCTAACAAAGGTATGTATAATATGATTGATTTTTATGTAAAACGCCCAACCTTGATTTAAATAATTGTCATGTCAACCTGCAAAATCAATGTTATTTTCAATAACATTGACCGATACAATGCTTTCCCTTTTTAATTAAGATAAGTAGTGTCAGTATGCACCCGTATTTGGACGGTATTTTTAGTAATTTACGTTATCCAGATATGTGACAATTAAAATGTTTTTCCATACACTGAACCCATCTTAGGGCTTTCGCAGCACAATATCAAATGATGTTTAGTAATTTTATTCCCATTTGAAAATTTGAAAAATACATTTGTGCGCTGCTTTCATTTAGACCATAAAGCAAAGCTATTTCTATATGGAAAATTATTTTCCTAACATGTATTATAACCGCCAGACAGAACTTAATGCCTGACTGAATTACCTTTATAGTAGTGAATATATATATATATATATATATATATATTTATATATATATACACCGTTTAATGACTACTTTTAATAATTATCATGTATATTTTTACGCACCTTGAGACACCAATCACATGGGTCTATTATCACATTTTCCATATTCTCCTCACATATAGTTCTAAATTCTCCCATTCATACTTGTAGGGTCTTTTAATCATGCATATCTTAAGGACATTTGATTAAAGAACGTAAAATTGCAATTGCGGAAGATGCATGTGCAAAAGTGTCTTATTTCAAATTTATCAATTAATGGTTGCGCAGTTCGTGAAAACAATTTTTAAAATCAAGTTTGCGAATTTGAAATAAGCGTTTTTCTATTTTAGAAACAGTCACAACATAGAAAATTACAATTCTTCGCGCATTTTTACGCGCTTCAACCACCAATGATTACGATTAGAACACAAAAATAGGTTAATGAGGATCAAACATCAATGCATATATAATATATTTATAATACGTTATGCGTTTCTCACATTTCGTTTTCTCTAATTCATTGCACCTGACTGGACACTTTAGATGCACAATTTTGATGTTGTCATGAACATAATATAGCAAACATCGATTGCGTGAAAGGTAAACTATTTTTGAATTCAAATTCACAAATTTATAATTGGCGTTAATCCATTATATAAACCAATCACATGATGAAAAATACTTCCCTTAGTCGCAGGTACTGACAAGATTCGACTTTCACTGGTCATCATATAAGCACGACTATAACTGAGTAAGAAGGATCACACCGTAATGCACACATAAATTATGGAGAAGCAGATACGCGGCTCTCTGTCCTTATAGTCTTACATAAATTTTAATTTGTTTGGAAATGCTCGCTGTACAATTTTTATATAATTACAAAAATTAAATGCTTTTAAATTTTATCACACGTAGGTAAGGTAAAGAATTGGCAATTGTTTATTGTGCAGGTTATGGTAAATTTAAATCTTAACTGAATAGGTTCAAAACCATGAAATATGCTATCAGTTGGCTTGCCGATTGCGTCCATATCAATATGTTAAAGTAAACCAGTAATAAACAATCGATTCATTGTTAACGTGGTGAAGGTCATGTCGCATTTTTTTCTAGTATCTATTGAACTTTGAATGCTTTTGCAATATATGTGAAATGTGGCAGGAAATGCTAAAGCATTAAACTGCGCAACATCCACCATAGGGCATCTCATACATAGACTTACTTCACATATCTAAAAACCGAGAGAGGGTGCCGGGAATATGAGACAGCTGGGAAAACCCATAAAATTGATTGAAGACTACATAAACTATTTTAAAGATGCCTAATAGAATATAAAATAATTATACAAATATTGCTATCCTGCTCGTTTGATTAATTTATAATGAGTGATTAATTACCCTGCCAACTAAATGCCGTATTCGGTAGGCGAACTCATAACATATTATTAGATATGTCACCTTTCAACTTGAATAAGATGGTGCTATGTAAAAAGAAGAATATACATTTGTATATTATTTGATTTAACCTATGACGTGAGTCTAAAATTAATGGCTAATTTCAGCAAAATACGGAAAATAAAATCAATTATTATAAATCCTCATTTATAGCATACTGCACATGGATATAATTATTGCTTATATTAATTAAATTGCAATGGTATAAACTTTAATTTAATAAATAGAATAACTAGAATTAATTAATGTAATAAAAATAGTGAAAATAAGGTAATTTAAAATAAATGAATTTGAGGATGTTCGACAAAAGATTTTGATCGAATTAAAAATTTTAAAATTATTACATATGAAGTTCATTACGACCACCATGTGTCTTAGCGTCGGTTTTTTTAAATTGTAAAAAAGATTAATAAAGTATTAATAAATACCTGACAGCTATCCTTTAAAATAACAATCAGGTGCTATTGAGTATTGTGAAGATTTCTTATTCTGTAGACTTCATTAAATAGTAGGGTAAGGGGGATTTCAGATGATTTCAAATAAAGGGACTAATATAATCGCCGATTGTAATTTCTGTGTCTATAATGGCATACTGGTCCTTTTATCACACGTAGAAATTGTTTTGACCAATAAATATTTAAAATAATTTTATTTTCATTACGGCTATCTGCGGCAGAGTGGCTCAGTTTTTAGAGCAACAGACACCGAAACAGACGTGCACTGGTTCAAGCCCTGTTCGCGGAAAATTCTGTACAGGGCGTGAAGTGTTCTAAATAAGAACGTAACCTGTCTACTCGATAAATTTCGTTTTTCTACATTATAAAATTCTTACTTTTACTGATAAAAGTATGTATTTAACGGAATTGGTTTTTATACAACTATCGCAACTTTGATTTATCTAATTACCCGAAAACTTGAAAATCTGCGGTCAGTGTTCTTAGCTGTTGTTTATTAATATTCATATACAAAATCCATTAAAGGTGATTTTATTGCTGCACAAATAAACGAAACTTTTTTTGAAAAGCACAAGTCGAATTTTTAAAAACGTGCGCTATATGACGGACTTAATTAGCTTCAAATTGCCTGGTTTAAGATAGATCTCTTCCACACATTAATGTGGTGCAGTAACTCACTTCAGAAAATTCCATAACACAAAGTCATTTTATTTTTTGTTAAAATAAGGTTTTGCAACATCCTAGATTTTCAAGGTGAACGAGAAAATACGGATAATTTTTACAGCACTCAAGTACTAATCTTCAATTACTCATGTATTTTTGGTCATGGTGATTAGAATTTTCAAAAATCAAGTTAGTAAGTTTAGTCAATTTTTTGGATGTTTTTTCATTATTAATATTTCGCTACATCCTTTGACTGGATGACACTAGTTTCCTAACTAAAGTGACGAAATTGTAGATTTTATGAATCTTGGTACTACATGAATTTTCTTGTATAAGATGTGCACGTAAAATATGTACTTAAATTAGTGGACTATCATGTTTCGCCTGTACACGGTAGAAATTTAGCAGAGCAAAGTTGCTGAACAAACCAACTTGTAGAATTTTTATAACAAATATATATGCACTTATGTATTAGGTGTTGCACACCTAGTTATAAATTAGTTAAAATCTAACCAGATGAATAAACCAGAGATAGCATGAACGGAAAGTATAAGCCCGTGCACATTTGTTTCGTGCTTACTTTCTACTCATCTGTAGAAACCGGTATTACGCCCTTTACCCACTATATATTTTGGTGAGTAATATGGGAATATAGGACAGTACAATCTCCTATACGAATGTGTACACTTGCAGTAATGAAGCTAACATCATTTAAAGTCTTCCACAAAGCGACTTCAACGCTAACTCACTCTAAATATTACATATACCGAGTCTGTAAAAGATAGCATCACTATGGCTATTATATCAGTACACGATATCAACATTAAAGTACCGAAAATTGAGAATAACAATTAATTCTGAACGCCTATTATTCCACAAAATCCATAACCTCTGGCCTTGATCTAGCTCATTTAGCGTATTTCGCGGTAATCATTATATCATTCAATTAAATATATAAAAGTTAGATGCCGATTATGGCGGAGTACTAATATATATGCAATTATGTATTAGGTGTTGCGCACTTAGTTAGAAATTAGTTCAATTATGACCAGAAGGATAAACCAAAGACAGAATAAACGGAAGGCATTATCTAGTGTACATTTTTTTGTGTTTATTGGCGACTTATCAGCGAGAGCCGGTATTACGCCCTTTACCCACTAAATATTTGGTTGAGTGATGCGGGAAAATAGAACGGTTCAAGACCAGTGTGTATACATTTACTGGAGTAACAGTGTTTCGGAAATAGTGTTAGTACCGTTTACCTTTTTTAGTACCATAATATTGGTATCGAGTACTGACTAAATTGCCATAGTGCTGCCACCCGTTTTATATATTATATAGAGTGATTTATCTTTGAAGTCGCATTGTCGAATATTTGATATTATGTTAACTTCACCATTGGTAAGTTTACACATTCATATAAGAGGTTGTCCTATTGTCCCATATTCCTCACTCAAATATAAAGTGGGCAAAGGACGTAATACCGGCTCCAACTGATGAGACGCCAATAATAATTAAACTAGTTTGTTAATGGGCGCGCAAAACCAAATAAATAATTGTAGAATTTTTATTATAAAATGCATTTACAACATTACTTTTGTGTAATTAATTCGTGAATTTTGCAGGTAAAATATTTAACAGACGCTATATTTTGAACAAGGAAACAAGGGAAACGCCACCTAGATATAGAACAAACACGGTCATCGCGTTTGTTGTTCTTAAGGAAAACAACGAAATCATAGACATTAAATTTGGTTCAACGTCTTACAAAAAATCAGTCCTAAATATATATGAAAACATAATATATGTAAGGAGAATATTGAAAGTTTTGGATGAACCATATTAGTTATGAAAATTGCACTGAATTAATATATTCAATCTGACCTAAATAATATTAATTAAAACGCCTGTCATGATAAAAAATTTTTGCGAGAAAATGTTTCTTAAAATATTTTGATCAACAGAAATTATTTTAAATTATTATATTTGGTTTTAAAAACTTGTGATAAAGCTTGAAGATGATGGCTGCTATTGGCCATCAAATATCTTGAAAAACGAAAACAACTGGAGTTTAGCCTGTGGTAGTCAAAAAGCAAATCATGCAATAAATTATATTAAATATCGATTGAGCTCTTAATGTAGTAATCACATGCAACTCATTTTATACAGAATTAGAAATATGTTAAAAAACAGATTAAACATCGTTAAAATTAAGACGTTTTTTTAGAAATGGTTGGATTGAGATACAGTTTAACTTTAAGGAATATTGATAATTCTTCATCTTCGAAATATTGATTCACCAAACATCAAATTAAATATATCCTTGTAGATAATCTTATTATGACATGATACATTTTTAAGGTCATATACCAAAATAAACATATGAACAACTGTGTATTAAATGTTTACTAATGGACCAAGTATAATAATAAAGACGCACTGTAACATTTTATTATCAAGATTATTTTGACATTCAATAACAAAGTCAAATTAAGCAGCGCTCTTTTATTTGTCAAAAATCTAATCAAATATTTTGTAGAAACTGGTCTTATTTATATCGATGAAATACGGATAAGTTTTAAATTTATTGGAAATGTGTCGCGTTTATCACGTCAATTACACAATCGCATATAATTAACATTGTAATCAACAAGCATGTTACTAATGACAGGCGCTTGTCCCATATATGTGTCATATTTATAAAATTAAACCAGGAATTTTTTATTTGTGTTCATAATAATATGCAATGTGGCATTATGAAAAAACTAAAATAGTTATAATCGATCTTTTACAAAGCAAAACACAAATTGTATACGGAGATTGCGAATAAAACATAAAAGTCTGATGCAAAGCTACGAATAATTATTTTGATTTTTTAACGGGAAGACTCTTAAAACATCGAACTGTTAATTTACGTTATGCTGATTTAAATGTTAGTTAATGCACATCATCAACATCATCATCATGCACATCCATACTAAAGACATAGGTGACTAATGTTTCGCTGACATATATCCACAAAAAGCAAAACAAAAAATTATAAATAACGACAAACTTATTAATTTAGGCACACAAATTATTCGTGAGATTTTTGGGAGATAGAGAAAGTGGAACTAGTTACTATGGGTATGTTTATCAAGATAACCCACAGAAGTGAGACAAACTAAACCTCTACACAACACCATTATGGCCAAGTCAGCTTTAGGACAAAGCAAAATCAGAAATACAGCTTCCTTGCGGGTTTCACTGTATCACGTCATAAACAATCCAAATCTCGCAGCTAACTTTGCCCAATTAAGAAAAGAAAGTTACGAATCTGATTCTACTAGACATCTGCAATAAGATCGTCTCTGAGCTCGATTCGATGCCATATCGCGAATTTATTCTAATCAAGAACTATGATGTGCACGTGGGCCTGGCAGATCAGTGGGTGCTGTACTACCCAATTTTGATGTAACTGACTTAAGATGTTTCTATCATATTAAAATCTGCCAACTTAGTTTCTTACGACAATCTGGTCCCAGATAAAAGAACAGAGCTATTCTGGGCAATAGAAAAGAAGATATACGAAAAAAACGTGATCGAGCCAAAGAAGTTGATGGAACCTTATTTGTTTTTCTAACAAGGAGCTCTTGTTGGAAAATCCAAAAGTACGCCTATGGATGTCAAAGTTGATTATTAGTTATTGATGACCAACATGTACTATACTTTTCTTTAAACCAAGTTTGCGAGCTTGAAGTAAGCACCAATCCCATTGTATTTAACCAGTCGTCGAACAACATAGATAAACTACCACCAGTCGCAACGCACTGACGTGTTTCGACCTTCCATGATGATCGTTAGCGTACGGCAAACTGACTAACAAGGATCAAACCGCATTGCATATATTTGGAAAGCAAAATTAGATTTGTGGATCTCACCTCTAGCAGTCTTGCATACATTGTACGTGACTGGAAATGTCGGCTGCACAATTACTATGCAGTCACGAACATTAGATGTTTGTAGCTTTCGCCACATTTACATATCAAATCAATACAATTAAACAATAATTGATTGCGCGTGTGGTGGTATCAATTCTTTAAATCAAGTTTGCGAGCTTGAAGTAAACACCAATCCCATTGTATGTAACCAGTCGTCGAACAACATATCAAAACTACCGCCAGCCGCAACGCACTGACGCGTTTCGACCTTCTATGATCATCATCAGAGTACGACGGCAAACTGACTATCGACTATCAAACCGCATTGCATATATATGGAAAGAAAAACTAAATATGCGACTTTCATCTCTAGTAGACTTGCTTACATTTTACGTAACTGGAAATGTCGGCTGCTGACAATTTCTATGCAGTCACGAGCATTATCTATTTGTAGCTTTTGGCATATATATATATATATATATATATATATATATATATATATATACTATATATATATATATATATATATATATATATATAAGAAAAATAAGTAAACAATAATTGATTGCGCGGTTGGTGGTAACAATTCTTTTAATCCAGTTTGCGAGCTTGAAATAAAATACAAACCCCTTTTTTAATCAGTCGCCGAATAGCATAACAAAACTTACGACAGTCGCAACCCAATGACGGGTTTCGACCTTCCATCAGAGTACAACGGCAAGCTGACTAGCGAGGATCAAACCGCATTGCATATATATGGAAAGCAAAATTAGATATGCGGCTCTCACCTCTAGTAGACTTGCTTACATTGTTTGTGACTGGAAATGTCGACTGCACATACTACTTTCAATCAAATTTGCACGCTTGAAGTAAACACCAATCCCATTGAATTTAACCAGTCGTCGAAAAATTCAATAGGATTTGTGTCTAATTCAAGCTCGCAAGCTTGATTTAATGAATTACCACCACGCACGCAATCAATTATTGCTTAATGATCTATGCTTCTCAAACAACGTGGTCGAATGCATATAATGCTAAACTATACACTTTCAAAATATTTCTTAAAACGCTTTAATCGAACTAAATTTCCAACGGTTGGAAAAGACCAAGTTACTATTTCCTCAATGTAGAAATATAACGAAGGCACTTTTTTGACCTTTAAAAACAGTATTAAAATGGTTAGTTGGAACGTAAGGGCGAAATTGATGACTATGCTGTCCTTCCTATAGGGAAACTGGTAAAAAAATTAATTTACTTTGCCATAAAAATTTCGTGCAATTGTCAGCGTTATCTAATTATGATTTGAATCGCGTGACTCAGATAAGTGCGGAATATGGCCGAAGCCGCTCTTGAAGATGACTTGTATTTGCTTTCTTATGTAATGTGTATTTTATAACGGCAGTGTTTGTAATCTTTGATGTCCACTGTTGAACCAGCACATTTAGTTACATAATTTTGTGCCCAAACCGTCCTTATAGTTTGTCTTCTATACTGTTGGACTATATACGTTCAACCAATCTGGTTTGAACGTCCGTTCCATTCCTAATGCTGAAGAGAAGACGTGGTAAATGCTTTTAATAATAGGTTTTTTTAAACGTAATCACATCAGTTTAAGAAGAATCGGTTATTAGTTTTCCGTACCAACACATTTCAAGAAGGCAATCACCTGTTCATGTCAATTCATCAACAACGCGCCTTGGCAACATTACCTTCTGCAACAGAAGAAAAAAACCCGATTCAATTATTTCGAGAATGTTGAGCGCATTCCTGGTTTTATTCATTTCGTAATTACCTTTAATACATAGGCCTCAACAGCATTAACTGGAGTTTTCCAGATTCACTCGCTGACGAATAGCAGAATAGATCTCGGCTTAACCACTATTGAAATGGTCAACACCTTTTGTTGAACCATCACATGTTGTTCTAACAATTATTCATACCACTTCGGCTACAATGACTGCCCCAAATACCCATTAAAAGATCCGTAATGGCTTTAATAATAAGATTCTAGAAAGGGATATCTATTTTTTTTAAATTCCGCTTTATATAGTCTGATCATTTGCTGATTCGCAAATTAATCGTGCAAACCGTAAATATAAGTTGCAATTAAAATTTTAACCAAAACTTTGCACTGAATCTAAGTATCTATGCGTCTTTTTCTCTCTACACCAAATCAGGTTACCTAATAATTGAAAAATAGCTTAAATAAAACCACACAAACTGTATACCCATAGTAAAATCTTCAATTAATAAAATACTATTAACATTTATACGGTTTAAAACATTTGTGGTGAAAATAATGCACAAATCGACATTAACTGTGCAGCAGTCAGAAAATGTAAATGAACAGTTTCTATGCGCGAATTATCAGTAAGCGCACAAAATATATGCGTATATCAAGAGTTATACAAAAAAGTGATTAAATAGCTAGCGGTTAAATAAATCCAATAAATTTTATATGAATATAATTAATAGTCTTTCACTCAGCAAGCTAGGCTTCTGAACTACTATATACTGACATAGACTGAAGGTCACTACTTTTAGTTTCCACACCAGTGTGAGCATAATATCTTAATCGGTCATTTTCTTTTAAATAAATATAAATATTAAAATAAAATTCTAAAAACAGGATTTTATTAAACTTTTTTTGTCAGTATAAACGTGGCATTATCTAAAATATTATATAAAATGCTCTTTCAAAGCAGCCTTCGTCTTTGTTCTCTTCCGTCACTGTTTGTCAGATATTCCATAGCCGTGAGATATACACACACACACGCACACACATATATATATATATATATATATATATATATATATATGTTCATATTGACTTTGTGCGAGAATTCGATGGAGTTAAAACGTATTTTGTGATCTCAGAATAAAATGCTTCTTGTTCTAAATCTAGGCTGCGGCAACTTTGGCCACTTTTTTACCTAAAAATTCAACTAAATGAAATTTGATTTCTATACTATGCGTGATTGATTGTTTGCCGAAAACATATTCGTGCCTAAATATTTGCATATATAATTGGCGTTTTTTTGGTAAACTCTAATTTAAATACTTGTTGGCTTAAATAATCTTTCTACCAGATCGAGGATAATATCATTTTAGGCTAATTGTTCATGACAAAAAAGAACTGTAGGAGAAGCTTGTAAACATTTAATTTTCTCAAAGGAATTAAGCTTAATTTTAATTAACTGCCTAAAACATTTTGAAAGTATTTGATGTTACCAAAATAAGACATCCTATTATAGCATCGCAAAACGAGGCTTAAATCAGCTTTAGTCTAATAACAACAAGGATAACGCATAACATGATACAACCATCAGGCTGAAATGAAAAAAATAACATTTAAATAAAATTGTGTAAACTAAGTTTGTGAGCTTAAAGTAAACACAAATTTTATTGTATTTAAGCAGTCGTCGAATAACTTAGGAAACCGCAGTTTTATTATGCTTTTGACGACTGGTTAAATAAAATGACATTGGTGTTTACTTCAAGCTCGCAAACTTGAGTTAAAGAATTGTTACCAGTACTCGCGCAATCAATGATTGGTTAATTTAAATAATATAATAACACATTCAATCATTATATATATTATAAACTTTTATTATGACTGCTGTCGATCAATTACTAGTTTTACTTAAAATTGGCAAATTAATTTTAACGTTTTTTTTAATAGAATTGACCGTACAGCAACTGACAAAAAAATCCATATTATTTCTTGACGTTTGAAGGGATAGTGGAAATTTAACATTTTGTAAAGTTTATTTTGGCTTTGTCAATGTGAAAAGCGTCCATGCACATTAGAGCAAATGAAATTTTAAAATAATTTCTGGTTTACATATTAATCAGCACAATACAGTAAAAATCCATATTATTTCTTGACGTTTGAAGGGATAGTGGAAATTTAACATTTTGTAAAGTTTATTTTGGCTTTGTCAATGTGAAAAGCGTCCATGCACATTAGAGCAAATGAAATTTTAAAATAATTTCTGGTTTACATATTAATCAGCACAATACAGTAAAAATCATATTATTTCTTGACGTTTGAAGGGATAGTGTAAATTTAACATTTTGTAAAGTTTATTTTGGCTTTGTCAATGTGAAAAGCGTCCATGCACATTAGAGCAAATGAAATTTTAAAATAATTTCTGGTTTACATATTAATTAGCACAATACAGTAAAAATCATTAATTAACTAAACCTGAATGTATTTGTGCAATTTGCAGGCAGCAGTGGAACCGTAGAACTTGTCGAGACTGTAGCCAACTTGATTTGGTGTTATGCCTAGAACAGCCACCGATATATCTGAAAAAATATCGTGTTTTAAATTAATATTATTAAAGTATTCTGTTCATTGTAGACATATTTTACTAATCTAAATGAAGTGAATAAAGAAACAATTAAATATGGCTCGGATTTAGGTAAAAGCGTCCAAATTATAAAAGGAATAACTCAACGTACAAGAAATAAAGGGAATTTTGATTAATGAAATGAATTATCGTTCGCCTGTAATGTACACAGATAAAAGTCTAGATTAAAGAAACAAATTAGATCAAAATCTTAACTATCTAAAGACTAAAAACCTACATCCTAAGTTAAACGAACATAGGTTGCGCGGGCGATGATAACAATTATTATAATCAAGGTTGCAGTCTTGATATAAGCACCTGACCCATTAATTAATTACATATGTCAGTATAAACTATAGAAAAGGCAATTCATCATAAACCGGTTTCGTCCTTATTGGGAACTCATCACGAACTGGCCAGAATTTGCCGCGGACAGGGTTTGAACCGCGGCAAATTCTGGCCAGTACATGATGAGTTCCCAATAAGGACGAAATCGGTTTATTGAATGTATTTCCTTTTCTACACTATACAATTACTAGTTTATACTAACATATGTAATTAATTAATGGGCCAGGTGCTTACTCAATCCAAATTGACTGTTCTATCAACGGTCAATTTTCAGTCACGCTAAATAGATAAATAGTAAGTTCGCAGATTTGAACATTTGCGTAAATTACTAGCCTATTATTTGGATGCTGGTTAATTTTTGTTTTTCAAACAAATTCAAAAAGTAAATATATTTTCGTTGATTGCAAGGCATCACAGTATTTATATATTAGCGACACTATGCATGTTAAATACGTACTAGCAACGGTTTGTGACCGGCTTTTGAAATGGACCAAATGAGGTTTTTAACAATAGAGGAAAGTATTTAATTGATTGACTCAATTTGTGATAACGGTGTTGGATGAGAAAACTAGATAATCTCTCTGAACGTCAAATTTATGTGGGACACGTTTGACGCGAAACAAGTATGCAATGGAAAAAAGCTTTAATTAGCATAATTGAACATGGTGTATACGCTAACACGTTTAAATTTAGCAGAAGAGAGGAAGATTCCCGCTAACATCATCCTTAATTTTTCTACAGCTATATGCTTGCATTAGCTATCGACCCGACGGTTAGCAACCACATTATATGCACGTATCTACTTAAACACGTGGATGACATTAAACGTTAATGCTTGTTTGCAATCTCGTAAGCCAGCAACTCGATATAGATATTAAGATACTTACTTAACTGAAGAAGAGAAATGAGTTAGAAATATATGATGCACTGTGGATGGCAAATAAAAGGCCTATTTTTGCATATAAAAGAAGACTGTAGCAGAGTTGTGCTCGAATTTGGTATAAATGAGTATTTATGTGATTGATGCTCATTTCATATATACACTCCTTCGACGTGATAGTTTTTCGTTTAACAGGTATTTCAAAATAAAGAAATCTAACAGCAAAATGGAAAGTAATCTTTATTAAACATATCAAAATTTCTATTTATCTTTGCCTATCTATACTGTAATATGAATAGTTTTAATCTCTCATTCCGAATGAGTAGTAAATTTTTGTTACCGAAATAGATGTTTGTACATACATGGTACATGTATGAATTGTTATAATTTAATTCCTTTATACATGTCTACATGCATAAATCCATAAAAATTGAAATAATTCTCCGCATTTTGAGTAACAGAATAACGACGCCAATGATGCAGATCTAATCATATTCTTACACAGAGCCATGCCTTATGCTTCATTCTTGACGATATTTGCCATCTTCATTTTCCATTACTTTTATTTTAACTAACTTTCGGGGTAATTAAAGAACCATTATCCTGAATGATAGTATCTTATCGCAAAATTACAGATTTAACGATATTTGAATTTCAGTTCGCACACCAGTAGCGTGACGAACAGAAATTACACGTGAATTTCTCTGACAATTTTTATATTTTCAATATTGTTCTGATAGGAATGACGAGCATGAAACCTATACTTCTGATATTCACAATCTGACGCCGAGCATGTTTTTGCGATGTTGTCACATATAGTCATCCACACCTCATAACTCAATAGCGTACAAGAGGATCAAATTTGTATTTCACTTCAATGAATTTTTCCCAATTCTTGTATAAAGGACAAGATAGTTCTAGTGGCATAGAATAAATGCGAAACGGCAGTTCCAGCAAGATTAAAAGAACCTGAAAATTTCGAAAAAATGTGACTTGACCAACTGCATCAGGGAACGATGTTATTTGACTTTGTCGACAATTAGTTTTAGTTTGGCGTCTATTATAATTTAAGAATTTTGATCTAATTCGGCAATCATTTTTTCCCCATATTTATCCAGCACTAATCTATACCGGATTAAAATTTCCTGATAAAATTTAGTGACTATCTGGAGCTCGACTTATTCTTTTACGAATGTACAACGTTGTAAACTAATTCGAGGCCGATGAATTTGTAGGATTAATTTTAAACAAAACAAAGATTGCTTAAATATAATTTTAATGTGTTCTTAATTAATGTTAATTTACTGGATAAATATGTTTGATTCCATAGGTAGTGTGACGAAATCATACACATTTGCGAAATTCTGTGACATTGGCTCTTTTATAAGCAGTTTCACTGCCGAAGTGTTAAGAGAGAGTTAAACTGTTTTTAAGTTAAAAAATAGCATGATGTTATTTATGCACAACTAGTCTAGGTGGATATATATCTTTTAGAAAGCGAACTTATTTTGTATTGAATGATAAATTGTCATTTGGTAGCGCAGCTTCTTTACATTGTGCTGATATTTCGGCTCGACTTCCCGAAGAAATCCAAAGAACTCATTCAATGCTCACACAAATAGTATCACAGAAAGACCAATAAAACAACACAGTAATAAATTATGATTTTTGTAGACACCAAACACGACGATATTTGTGTGTAGACGAGATTAGTGACAAAAGACAAAACAAAGACATGCACGTTTGAGCATAGCATTTATTTTGGTCGTGTTAATTCAGTTTTTTAAATCTGAAATTATAACATTTATTAATTCTGCTATGACTAAAACAAATTTTAGTGTTTCACCACGTGAAACGTGTTCTTCATTTATTAAATCTAAATATAGTTTTTGTACAAACAAAAATTTGTTCAAATATCTACTGGTTTCCCTTAATATAATTATTTTGTTAGCAGTATGTCTATAAAATAATCTAATTAAGGGAACACTGAAGAACTGCTAAGAACAAGAAAGGGTCTTTCTATAATGGAACCCGGTTTCCGTTCAAACACACAATCATTTATCATTGACAGGACTTATTAAATTAATAATAAATTATATAACTGTGCAAGTTCTTAAAGTTTTGTGAAGAACGTGATTCAATTTCTATAAGCGTTATTGAGCACAATGCATAGGAGCAACGACTTCGTTGTACTGGACACTGGAAAAAATTTAGCCGACACGAGACATGACGAAATGTAAAAGTTAGCCACACAGCTGTTGATACCAACAAATGAATGCCAACATGGACATAACTGTTAAAATATTTTAATGGCTTAAAACAGAAATTTCCGAACTTTTTAATAACTCTGCAAAACATGTCAATCGCATTCACTGCCAGCGCTGCAATGACCAGAATCAGCCGCCAGTTAATACCAGGAGTTCTTACATTCCAACGCTTGAACATGATTATTTGAAATATTGATTAAAATAACTGGACATGCTGTTTTAACATCATGTAATTAGTTGTGAGAGGGAGAATTATTTTATTGTTTAAACTTGATTGAAGAAAGCAACTATTTATTGATTGGCGGAATGGAAAAGAGCTTTATTAAACCTTAATTCTTGCTTGTCGGCGAATTATTAGAATGCAAAGCCATTTTTGATAATTATAACAGGACTTTCGTTAAAAACCAGCGTCCCCACCAATGCCTTCAAAACAATCTTAAGATGTATGGAGATATGGCGTAAGATAGTGCAACGTTGAGAATGCATTAATTTCTGTCCTCTCCACGAGATATGATTAGAAAATTCCATGTTTAAGAGACAGAAATGACCATAGGCATGCTGGACAAATCCATGGAGCAGCTAGAGAGAGGCCGCGATACTTACTGGATAACTCAGTAACTTGACATGACACTCTTGTTGCAGAGTTGAACGTTTTGCAATTTCAGATGTCTAGTTAAATATCTTACCTGGAAAACCTTATTCAATTGACTTTTAATGTTGCGCACCTAGTAACAAATTAGTTCAAATATAACAAGAATAATAAAACAAAGACGGTTTGAACGGAAAGAATAATCTTGCGCACATTCGTATCGTGCTTACTGGTGACCCATCATCAGGAGCCGATATTACGTCCTTTAATCGCTATGAATTTGGTTAAGGAATGTGTGAAAATAGCTGGGTACAGTCTCCTATACGAATGTGTAAACCTGCAGTAGTAGAGCTAACTTCATACAAAGTCTGCGACAATGCGAATTAAAGCAAACTCACTGTATATTATATATATATATATATATATATATATATATATATATATATATATATTTACTGATGTCCATGCCGTTTTAATTAACTTGAGTATTCTATAATTAGGAAAACAACACAAATAACAAAGTGGATAAAGGCCATTTATTTCGTGAATACTAAACATCTCTTATATACAATCCTTACATATTTACATTTGGGTTGTCAGTGGATTTATGTTATTGGTGACAAATCTGACTCGTTATTACTGCTGTTCTGGTTTGACTAGTAGGTGAGTGTGTAGTTTTTGTGTTTGTATTTGTGTATGTGTGTTTGCAGTAAAGGTCATTCTCACCCAGTATTGCGAAGTGATGCTGAGATCTTGTCATGATTGTTTTGTCTTGTCTGTATAACTCCAAACAGTGTGCAGGCGTTTAACGACGACCCAATCAACATTAGCGTTGTTACCAAGCGAAAATAGCACCCTTGCGCAGCGGGGTGAAACGATTAACTATACTGGGAAAAATAGCACTTGTATAGATAACAGTGAACAATTTGCACAAAGGGCTAACTCTCAAGTTATCAAAACAATCATGACAAGATCTCAGACATCACTTCGCAATACTGCGAGAATGACCTTTACATGCAAACACACATACACAACACAAACACAAACGCATACACACTCACCTACTAGTCAAAACAAGAAACAGCAGTAATAACGAGTCAGATTTGTCACCAATAACATAACCAATTGACAACCCAAAATGTATAAATATGTATGGTTGTATAAGAGATGTTTAGTATTCACGAAATAAATGGCCTTTATCCACTTTGTTATTTGTGTTGTTTTCCTAATTATAAGAATATATATATATATATATATATATATATATATATATATATATATATATAATGTCTGTAAAGGGTACTATCACTATGGCTTATGTGTCTGTACCTGATACAAACATTATGGTACCCAAAAAACCCCATGGTACCAAAATAATGGTTTCAGAGTCGTTTCATGGTAAAAACGCAATGGATTTCAATTTATGCTAAAGTTTATCAAAATTGAGAATTACAACTGTTTCTGTACACTTTTTACTGCAGAAAATCCATACACTACGGCCTTGATCTACAGGTGCCTAATACCTAATACACATTTGCATATAAAGTAGTTCTCCGCCACAAACAGTATCTAACTGTTTTTATTTAATTAATTGATGTTATTATTACCGATAAATGTGATAACTGATATAACTTCGTGCACAATTATGATCATTCATGACATTTTATGCTCTCTTTGGTTCATCACTGTGGTGATATTTGAAATAATTTGTTACTTGGTGGGCAACACCTACTACAAAATGCATATATTTTAGTTCTCCACGACAAACATTGTCTAAACATAATTCAGTACACCGGTGCAAACGAGACTTGCTCGTATCTATGGATGCCATGCACATAAGCTAAGAAATATGAATCCTAAAGACATAGTAGTCGTTGCCCATTATATTTGGTAGAGTAATCACCGAACATATAGACACGCTACTAGACGTTATTTGCAAAGTTTTCGGGAAATGACGATCCATGGAAATTTCCATATTAGCCATAAACCATGCTGTGGAAGTAACGACGAAGTCCATTTCTTCTTGAACGCGATATAAGGCGTCGCCAATTGTCGTGACTGCTACACTCGTGATTTTTTGTGTCAATTTCTATTTTACGAGCTTGAAGTAAACAACAATCCCATTGTATTAAACAAGACATCGTGCAACATAGCCAAACTACCGTCAGTCACACGTACTGACCCGTTTCACTCCTTCAATGATCACCATCAAAGTACGACGACAAACTGACTAGCGAGGACCAAACCGCGAGGCATATTTATGGAAAGCATTATTAAATACACGGGTCTCAACTCTAGTAGTCTCGCATTCATTTGACACGACTGGAAATGTGGGCTGCACAATTTCTAAGCAGTCACGAACATTACTCTCTTGCGAGCTTCTAGTAAACACACCAATTCCATGTTATTTAACTAGCCGTCGAACAACATGGCCAAACTACCGTCAGTCACTCGTACTTCACTTACGTCAAGCTCACAAGCATGATTAAAAGAATTTTTACCGCCACAAGCGCTATCATAGATAGTTTAGTTGTATCACCTAACTTTCTATTTTAGTAGACGAAATTATCGGAAATATCGATCCTATCTAAAACTCAGCAACGATTCTGGCTCGTAGCCGATTTTGAAGATATGGAAAAAGTGCTGGCATGTACATTTGCGTATATATATATATATATATATATATATATATATATATATATATATATATCACGCTAGGAATATTTTTACTTGAAGAAATTTTTTCTATATCTGTAAATTAAATGAAATACACTGAGACATAATCATCCACTTATACTTGGCAATTTGAACTTCAATGTAGTACATGGAAAAATATAAATTGGTTCAAATAGAATTCGATCTGTATTTGGAAATTTATCAAGCTAAAATCGGATAAATTAACTTTTATAGTCAACTGAAACTTTATCGATTCTTAAAACGAAATATTGTCCTTCTTCAGGTCATTTTTTGCGCATTACGAAATTTTTTTCCCATGTTCTTTGTATTTTTTATATATATTTCGGGAAAACTATCCTTCCAAGGTTATCAGAGCATTAAACAAATCTCTTTTTGACGCCAGAGTCGAATGAAATGTGTTATTTCATGTTTCAGTAATTATGAAAAGGCGTAATGCAATGACTTAGGAGACATATAATTCTTCCGTAATATCATTGAACCGATAACTGACTTCATGTTAACTCGCAGTTGCTTTAAAAAGGGTATTGTAATTATAGATATTAAGCAGGATATTCAACATTTGCTAAAGTTAAAATTTATATAGATACTTGTTATTTAATCGCAGAAGGCCATTCTTTTCCTTTGTCACAACTTTATTTTTGCTTAATAGAACGAAGAGTATTAAAACTTTATGTATTTTCTGAAAAGTATGAAAACTTTTTTGCAAGAAAATGTAATAAACTAGTCATAATCATGTTAATGGAAACAAAAATATACACAAATTCTATTACTATATATATATATATATATATATATATATATATATATATATATATATATATATATATATATATATGTACACGAATGAATAGATGTTATACGTCACTCTGCAATACAAAGATAACGACACCTACAAAAATAGAGAAACACAAACACATAGATATACATTTACAAATCATCCCAGACAAAGAAATAGAGTTAAAACAGGAAAATCAGACATACCCATATAATCAAATATGAAAATACAGGATATATATATATATATATATATATATATATATATATATATATATATATATATATATAAATAAAGGCCATGAAAGAACAAATTCAGCAAGAACTTTATGAGAGTATTATAAGGACCAACTGGGTCTGCTAGTTTAATTGCATTTACTATCCTTAGTAAGGTTTTGCTTTTACTGATAACATATATCTAATGCAAATCATAATATTAAAATTATTTTTGGTACAAATGTTTTATTTAAATTTTTATATTTAACTCATATTTTTAGCTTTATGCATTGTTGACCTAATTTAAAAAGGCAAAAATGGAAAATGCAAATCCAAAGAACGGTAGATTTTGATTGAATACCGGCTTAATTTTCTAAAATGCCACAGTCATTCCAAAAAAATGGCACATACATGTCCATAATTACAAGGATCCGTCAATACTGAGGGATACATTTTACTTCTATTTAACCCAAGTTAGAAAAGCTAAAATCGAGTGTGACAACTAGTATATAAAACGATTGAGGTAATGGATATTGTTTTAAATTAGCCACAGGTACTTCGTAAGATAAATAAAGAAAGAAATTTTCATATATTTTTAATATAATAAAAAATGCAAATAACGGTAGAGAAGAATATCTGCGAATACATGCTTGTGTCTATATTGGACTGTTTACCATTATCAAATGTGCCTCGGAAATGCTATTTTGGTTCCTAGTGTAATGCTGACTTGCCATTGGAACATGCAACCTGGTTTTATTTATAAATCATTCCGGACATAACTGTTGTCAAATTATATTTATGGAAGACAAATTAAATGTAATTTTAACACAGTGGACCCTCTAAATATCCAATATTTTTATACACATAACAAGTAGATTTCAGTAAGTGTCAATGTGAAGAACATTTTAGAAGCAATAAAATGCATTAATGCAGGCACATCAATGGAATTTCAACTTCAAGTTCGGCATGCCGTTAAACGAAAGAAAACCGTGGATACTCTAGATAGTTGACAAAGGCCATCTGTATATCTCTGAAGTCAACTGGACTGCAATATCTGGTACAATGAAGAAAACTACAATTTACAATCAAAAAAACTTGAATATATATACGTTTGCAGTATGTTGTTGACAAGTTCAATATTGATAACAAATATAAAAAATAACATGCTAAATTTGTTTATTTGCGCAGACCATAGTATTCAGTTTAATTCTAATCGCGAATTCCGACAATTCGATGCATTTAAATTCCTTGGCATATTTTAATTGAGATATGAGGACGATAGTTAGTAAGAGGAAAATACTTCGAATACAGACATGGACTTGAAAGTAGGCTCATTGGCACAGTGCTACTCTAATTTGCTAAAATAAAATTTTATATGAAATTTATCCTGTAGAAAAAAGAAAATCTGTTCTTAAAAATTTCAAAGCCAAGAAGTCGCGCGGCTCAAAACAAATTTATTAGATAATAAGTATTCCAAAATATTTGTAGAAGCAAACATGAAGTAAACATTTATAAAAGCAGTTAATCCGTATCTACCCAGTGGACGATATTTGCTAAGATTAGTTTATAGGGCATACATTTTTAAAACTATTCACTTGACGAAATTAAAAAGCGGTGATTCGTGAGATTTCAAATATACCAACACTAAAACGCTGTAAACCAAAACGCCTACTAAGCATATTTGTAAAAAAATTTCTCAATGCAAACAAACAGTCCAGTATTTACTATAATCAAGGTTGCGATCTTGATATAAACACCTGACCCATTAAGTACATACATTTTGCAGTATAACCTAATTGTTTTATAGTGTAGAAAAGGCAATTCATCCAGTAGAAAGGTTTCGTCCTTATTGGGAACTTATCATGTACTGGCCAGAATTTTCCGCGACCAGGACTCGAATCTGGGCACGTCTGCTTCGGAATCTGGTGCTCCAGTATTGTTTATTTATAAAAACGCCATAGCAGTTTAGTGTGCTATGCAAGTCTGATTGAGAAATTAGTAGCGAAGATAACCCAAGAGCAATCAAGATTACAGCAATCTTGTAAAGAAAATTTTTCCCTCACGATGGAACTCGTTGCTAATAAAAATCCCATTCCAAACTACGTGGATTTGCAGTTCTATCTCGAAGCAAGAAAAGAAAGGAGGTTCTAAAATTTGAAAGTTGTCATTCGTTCTATCTTTGCTCCGCAGCTATAGGAACAATATAAGTGTGGATATGAATTGAGTATAAGCTAATGAATTGAAAAAACGAGTGTGTGAAATTGTGTTAATGAGTTTTTGCATTTTGCGCTTCTTATTTGTTGTTATATAATAAATGCTCTTAATCTAAAATATTTTCTCCATATATTTCGAAATTTGTTATATAGGCAGTACCAGATATTTCAGCCTACTTGAATTGTAGCGACAAGAAACTGTCATATTGAAATGTTTTTTATACCTGCTCTAGATTAAAGTTGTTTTTTCTTAAAAAAAGCAATATATTTCTGTGAGGACGTCAAATTGTTGTTTGCTTTGCCGCTTTATCGGACTAGTGACATGCTAATAGCATTCAAAGCATACTGCTATTCTGATAGTAAAAGATTACTAAGCAATGGTAATATCAACGTTGGCTTGGTTTACTTCATACAAACATCCAGCTGTTTATCAGTTTATAAGCTTGCCAATTTGCAGTCTTATTCATTATTATCCTAATTATGTGATTGGCATTGTTTGCTTGTGTTGTTATTTGGTAAATGTTTGGACTAAACCAAGCAGGTTTTTGAAGATAATATGCAGCATGATCCAGCTCAAATGTTGTACTATTCAAAATACCCACAAGATTTGCAAACATTTATGTTAAGCTGAGTTCTCGGTTAAAATTAACAGTTGTGTTTTATTTGAATGCGGAAATTTTTCAAAGCATGCTAATGCGTTGAATTTTTAATTACATTGGTTTTCTATCAAGCAGACAAGAAATTAAAATTAATTTCTATGTTTTGTTAACGTTATCAGCAGTTCTGTTTAATGTTATTTCTAGTAATTCCTATAATTATGTGATTATTTAGGGATATATTATTATACATATTCATTAATGTTAAGTATATCAAGTAAGGAAAATTAACGCAAATCAATTAACACAAGACGAATGCATGTTTTGCTAATCCGAAAAACAATCAAGCATACATACACCGGTTCCTTTTTAAACTGATCACAGTGGAAAAATAACAGATATTGACAGTAAAGCACTTATACAATGTAAGTTCATTCTCAAATTTGCATTAATTAAATGATATAATTTTGTATGCTTATGCATAGTTTTGAGAAATTGAAAAGAAAAGCATATAGATAGAGTGAAAGATTGTGCCTTAAATATTTTTTGTTATTAAAGAAACATTCAAGTGTATTACTACTTTACTTTACTGCGGCTGACTCCTTTTGGAGGATAAGCCGGCTCCATTGATTTCATGGAGTTTCTTTGGTATTTGGTACAAGTGGTGTCCCCTCACCACTCGGCTTTTTGATCGAGGACGCACCTCTAGACTTTGCACATCCAAGCGCAGTCTGCAAGGCAGCAGTAAGTTGCATGGTTGCCGTTGGCTGTTAAGAGCTCATTCGCCATTCGGAAGTACGGGGTACTGTCGAGGAGTCCATGTAATCCTGTGGCTGTTGAACCCTTTTGTGGCGGGGAACACACGCCGAGTCATGGTGCCGTCGTCGGGCTCATGTGGTATTTATAGGAGATCCGATTGCCGGTCGGAAATCCACCACGCCCTGGTGACACCACCGCCATAGCCCATGTACGATCGGCCATCGAGACATGGTTGACACCGTCGTACCACGTTGAGGAGTGTATTAGATAACGTATGCATATGCATGTTTAAATTTTCTCACCAATATCTATTGGTAACACACTAAAATTGTGTAAAGCTACCGATAATATATAAAGTACGAAAAATATAAGAATGATTCAATTTTTAATGTAACGAAAGCGGGTAATACGATATTTAAAAATACTAGTGTGTCTTATTGATTTCACCTATATTGATTGGGTTGTTTCTGCGGATCCCCTCAGAATTTAGTATAAGTGTATCGTCCAGTCGAGAATTAATTAACCCTATATCTGCAGTCAAGTTATCATTTGTGCAATCAGTCCTCTTACTATGTTTGCCAATCCGTCAGAAACCATTTGTTATCCTTACACACATTCTTTATTTTTAATAAATTATATAAATAGGATATTTCACGTATAAAGCGTATCGATTTAGTAAAACACAAATACAAATATTTTTTTTATTTTATGTTCACTTCTGTGGTTCGAAGGTTTCTTCCATTATTGTGCCTAGTGCTTTATTGCAATATGCGCGCTTCTGCGAAGACTTTATTTTGAATTCATACCAGCCCTTGATGGGACTCTGGGTGTGTTCATAGTCTTAAAGGTGGTTGTTGCTACATCTCCCTCCCCTCCCTCAGAAGTAGTTATTGGAACCCTTCTTAAAAATCAAGTGCAACACTTCTAGATACATTGGGCATGTTAACGAAAACTGTATTGTGCCCTGTGTGCACACTTTCCATGCGATACGGATTATCATTGGCAGCCTTTATTGCCATGAGCTCGACCTTTGCGACACTTAAATAATCGCCGACTCTCAAGTGAGTGTATGTAGGTCGTCTTGCATAGGTTTGTCGCTCTATGGCGCATGCATATTCAGTTCGCTGTTTCAGGTGCTCCGAAATATCCACTATGGTGCAGCCCTCATGGAATCCTGAGATTATGGGTTTCCTTTGCAGTATAAAATTCTCTCCTTAGACCATGGTTGTTTGGAGCGAATCCTGTATCTTTTAATATTGCAAAACACATAGCCCGCTCGACCAAATGTAATATGTCTCCTCAGGTTCCCGGGGTCTAATGGCACCAACATCGCAGTACTTCTTTCAACGTCCGGCGTGCTCACTCAGCTGTCGCGTTGGCCTGCGGGGTTAAGTGGCTGCGCGGTAATGTTTTATGTCGAGTTCCTTACACCACTGTTTAAATTCTTTTGACTTAAACAGTCCACCCTGGTCGGTAACAATAACTTGTGGTGCACCAAATAAACTGAGTCATCCCTCTTTTAAGCACTTTATATTCTTCTATTTTGTGATCTTCTTCAGTGGTAAAAACTCGAACCATCGAGTAAATTTATCGACCATGGAGAACACATAGGCTACGCTGCCACGAGCAACCAATAGTGGACATACTTAGGTCAATATGAAGAAACTGGTTCTGTCCAGTGACATTGAAATCTATCATGGTGACATTTTATATTTTTTGTAGTTAACAACGCTAACATGTAGTGCACCGGTGGCAAAAGCTACGAATTTCTTTGGTCAGGCCGAAACAATACAATCGCCACTGCAATGTCTCAGTGAGGCGCCCGACGCCAAAATGTCCCAAAGTTTCATGCCAGAAGGCCATTAATTCTGTTCGTATGAACTCCTGCACAAACTATTGCACTGTTTGTCCTTTTTATTGCACCAATAGGCCGTTTTTCAGGCTCAACGCCTTATTTAGTGAAGACACCACTGTGTGGTTTTTAAATTATTGATTATTTCCAGAAATGTGGCATCATTTGCATGTTCTTTAGAGACTTCGACAAGTGGCGAAAATTGCACAGCAAAAAATTCTTATGAGCGCATTAACTGGCGTGTTTTTCATACCGGCTCTATTATAAATTGTTATATCGTGTTCTTCGAGGTCTTCAATGGCTCGGTGTAGTCGTTTCTTCTCAATACCCAGTGTCCTATATTTCCACCAATGACAAATAGACAGACTTTCGCAGTGCCCATTGTACAGCCAGTAATTCCTTTTCTTTGACGATATAGTTTTGCTCCGTCTTAATAAGTGCCCGACTTATATATTGCACCGAACCTCCTTCCGCTCGTAACACTACTTCTACGCCAATATCTGACGCGACTGTAACATTTGAGTTTACTAATTTATGTTTACATAGAGTAAACGCTTTCTTAGCCTCCTCCATCCACGAAATGGTATCTTGGCACTAGTTTACTCAGAGAAGTGTTGTTGCTTAACCGCAATTCCTGTGAGATAGGGTCTATAAATATTCACCATACGAATTCACCGGCGCAATTTTTTCTAGTTGTGGACACTAAAGAGTCTTCGATAGACTGTATATTCGAATCTAATGGCATACATTCCTTCGCTGAGACATAGTGGCTCAGGTATCGCACTTGCTGACCTATCGTAACTTTTTCTGGATTAAAATGTAATCGCCATTCTACGGCTTTGGACAATTTCTTCTGTAGCCGTATACGTAATTGGTGTTCGATAGTGGCCCATATAATAACATTTGTCTAAGAAAGCTACTCTACAGGGTAATTCGGAAACGAAGGGTCCCTTATTCTTCGTAAAACTTTCGGTGTGTTCTGAAGACTAAATTTTACCCGAGTGAATTAAAAATAAACGTGTGGTACCCGCGCGGCTAAATTCCACCGATCCTTGGGCCGAACGCAAATATTTCCAAACTCCCTGTTTGAGGTCAAGAACGGAAAACCATTTGCTTCCCACTAGCTGTAGGAACAGATCTCACAGAGCTGAAATTGTATACTGGTCAGGTTTAGTCACCGAGATTAGTTGCATGAAATCAGCGGCCGGTTGTGCGAACCATCCCTTTCTCGTGACGTAAATCAAGGGAGCTCTAAAAAGAGATTAAGTTGGTTCAAGAACGCCGGCCTTATCATCTCTTATGTTGCCGAATCGCTGCTACAAGTTTCTTTCGAAGAGAACCATATAATTTGGTGGTTTTTAACATTCATTTAATTTTTGGCCATAGTTTGAAGCGATCGACCGTTTGTTCTGGACAGTTGTTGCAATCAGATATTTGGAATATAGTGCTGTATTGGCTTTGAAGCACTTTCCACCACCCAGGCAGAAAACTGGTGTCTGCCGGAACTTTAGGGCTGCATATCGACTTTATGGAATTTGTGCTTTTCGGCCACGAGAGGCATATACGTTTATTTTTACAATCGATTCTCTAATGAAATCAAATTCCAATAGGGGCGTTTGAGTATTCGCTACAACAAAAGACACATAGTAGGTATCTTCATTCATTGATAATTTAGTGTCCCATTCGCCCGCAGCCACCATCAAAGCGCCTGATGCAGAACACAAATGTTCTCCCGTAAGCTTTCCCTCGTTTAAAGGCCAAGTCATTGGCAATACAGACACAACAGCTCCAGCATCAAATTGTATTATTACTGGCTGTCCGTTAAAGAGTTCTAAAAATTTAACTTTAATAATAATCCTAACGTGTGGCAACGTTTCCTATACTTCTTTTTCTTCGAAGGCCATCTGATTCTGAAAACTATTTAGGCTGTTCTATTTGTCTATTTCTCTCGATCGTCAAATCAGAGATTACAAAGGATATATATTTTGGGGATGATCTCGACCATCATTATTTTTGAGATGGTGAACTCATTGACCTGGTCGTTTTCTAAGAGAACTATACTGATTTTGCTGCCCATTAGGCGATTTATTCGTGGCAGCTGGTATCCTTTATATCAACCTTGCTTCAAAGTCACTGGCTGTCGCAGTCCGTTCCAGACTCCAAAAAAGCATGTCGCTCCCACCGGATATTGTAAAGAGATATATACGTGGTGTCGCATCAACCAATTTGTTGGTCATCATGGCCGAACTTTGAAGAGCCTGAGTTCTTAATTCCAAGTCTCTCTGCGCGTTCGATATTTCCTCATATCTAGTAGGATTCAGCAGCATAAACATGATGGTCTCATACGGAGAGAACCTGGGCAAAGACTAAGTTAGATTAGGCAACTAGCGCTTGATGCGTGCCATGGTATCAAATGACATCTCACCTGGTTGTTATTTGAGTCTGTACAATTCTGAAAACACTAATTAATGCCTTGCTCGGAAGTTATCCAACGTGTGTCTTTTATACTCTACATACGTCAGCTGGACAGGCAATTCTAATTGGACTGCAACTGTGCGGTCAACTAATTCTTGGACAGCCACGCGCAAGTATGTGCTTCTGATGAACATTATTGCGCTAAAACAGAGGCATTAAAATTTTTCAACCAAAACTGGGCCTTTCCACATCCAAGGGTGCAGGCTTAGGCTTAAATTCTGATGACAGTCGCCTGTGTTATGCCTCTTGGGCGCGGTCACCATTGTTGACGTCACCTATATTAATTGGATTATTTATGCGGTTTGTAAATTAGGGCACATTCTGAAATAATTATACAAACAGGATGAGCCGTTTCGTAATTTTGAGTTTTAAACCTTTTTGCTATTTAGTAGATAATAGCTCACGCAAAAATGTATCATATGATTTCATCAACATATAATTTATATATGTTACAATACTCGATGATAAGATTATAGCAATTTTTACTCATCATTATGTAAACTGTATCATTGTCATATTTCTTTTTAAATGTAATTTTTACAGTTAAAATATGTCTGCTCATTTAGGATAAGATGTCACTTCTTTTTAAAAGTGATTCCCTTATTCCTGCTACTAACACCGATTTATTATATCCATTTGAATAACCGATTTAATACATATTAGAATTCTTTTGTAAGTCTGTGCTATATATATATATATATATATATATATATATATATATATATATATATAAAAATATATATATAATTAAACTAAATGCCAACACTTGGCTAAAACCAGAATATGTTCTTACCTATGGTTATGTTAAAAGACTGCTATTGGACTTCGTATCAATTCTAATAAATTGAGGCAGAAAACCACTCCCAAATTTATTTCTTAAAGCACATAGTCACTCTCGGTAAGCTAATCAAATTTTGTTAAAAAATTCGTCTGGTGATTTAATTAATGCTCTTAATATAGAAATAATGTCTAGTTGCAAAATTAATTTACACGTTGAATGAATTTTACCACTTCCTTTTCACGGTGTTCACTTCGTGTTATGCAATATTGTTTCTCCTCTGAACATAACTAGAGTCGTAATATGCTAATACAATGCTTAAAAAGCAATATTTTTCAAACATATTATTTCAATTAATTAGTGGTAAAAATAGACTTGTAATATTCGTTCTCCTATCAACCATCTCTTTACGCTCTACATAAATAGTGTAATATTTATTCAGTTGAAAGAGTTCGGATATTTAAACTTCGCATATGATAAAATAAAGATTGGGAAATTACTGTTCAGATAAAATTCTTAAACGTACTGCAGAAATAATTCAAAAGATCACGAATATAAAAATAAAAGTAATGTTCCCAATTTTATCGAATAAGGTTTTGCCAAAAGTACTTATTTGTAGCTAATAGCATTGTTTAAATAAATTTCCTGGCTTATTTGATCTATTAGAAAAAGCTGCACTCTTATAAATAATTTATTTACCTGAAGATTGAACTGTCCTAGACAGTTGCATATGCAGCAATTATTGCAGACCTCACAGGGATTAAAAGGTTATTATTTCTTACTGAATACAAATCATTATGTTTTAGTCGATGCTGCATATTTTCACCATCGTCTGTCGTTATCTTGAACTAACTGCAAATGAGGTACGTTAGAATGTTATGTATGGATATTACTCATTAGACCCACGAGATCAAGCAAAAATAGGTTCCAACAATATCCTTTTTGTTGCCCAGATGACCGTCATAATATTTTTGTTCTCCTAATATCAAATGCGCACTGCGTTACGGGAGATAATTTGGCGAGCGTCTCTAGTTTCCATTTATGCATGCACGTTACATTTCGAAATTTTAAACAACGTAATTGGTAGAAATGCACTGCCTATTGCTTGTTTTCCAGACACAAGTACATTTCCTAATTAATTCTTTTCTGTTCTTACTGAAAAAATAGATGTACCTGCATGAAACAAAAACCAATTGATTCTGGATATAGGACACCAAATCATGAATAAAATCTGCACAATAATAAGAAAAATCAAATAACTCTTCATCAATAGGTATACATATGTGCATTTGTATACCTGTTCGCATGTGTTAGAATATCACATATGTGGCTTGGGAAATTTATGAATAGACAAGCCTGAAGAGAAATAAAGCGTATTTATTGTAATCATCAATTTTGTCTGACTTCATAGTTGTAAAACGATGCATTATTATTTCGCGCGACTGTTAAACAACACGTATAAAACTTAAATTCTGGAGCAAACAAAGATTATATAACATAATTTGTCCCAGCAAAAGTGACATCGTCTTATTCACAAACCTCGTTCGCCAATTAACAGACATGTTTTGTTTGCGATAGTGAATTTATTATATATCTGGGCATTGCTCCGTGCAAAATGGATATTATATCCATTTTCTTTACATTTACTCAGATTATTTGGGCTTCCCTTTTCGGAAGCATTTATCAACGCTAAGCTCATCTAACAAAGATTGTGGCAAATATTAGGTCAATTGGTAAATGTTGTATAAAATAGCTTCATTTTTACTTAATTACTTAAATTAAGGCTGTTAGCTTGCTATAAACAATTTTCCAATTACGCAAATACATTTTTAAGAATAAACCAAGCATTTTATAATGTAGAAAATGTAATTCATCCAGTTGACCGGATTCTACCTTATCGAAAACTGTCCAAATGCTATCCGAAACTATTCCGCAGATATGGCTCAAACTTGGGCATATCTGCGCCGTAGTCTGTGCTTCTATCCACTACGTCATTTTGCCGCTCTAATACATTCTAGTAGACCGCATAACTATAATTTGATTTTCCCAAGATAAATGGGTGTCCTGTATATGCGCATGTGCATTTCTATGCACGTGTACGCTCATCCAAGTGAAATTACAGTGATCTAATCACATCTACAGACGATTCACTAGATAAGGATACGCCATGCCCATATGTGTATTTGTTTATAATAAAGAAGTAATTAACTACATATTATTATCTGCATGTATTCGATATCATATAAGTGAAACTAAAGCGATTATTGACTATTCCTCTTTGGGTACATTAAATTTATTTTGTAAAATTATTATTTTTTATCATACCAGTGCGGAAATGAGGCAAGATAGGATGAATAAAATGATCGAAAGATACTTTCATGGTTAATATTCAAGATTTAGCGAAATGGCACGTTTCATTAGGATAATAAGTTAAAATAAATGAGAATCAGAAATGAAATAAAAAAGTTGCCGACTGAAAGAAATGTTATAGTTATATTTTAAAGAAAAAGTGTTATTTAACGCAAATATTTATTTAACAGTTTTAAGACTCCATAAGGAAACCATTTTAATAAATAGAGTATGATGACAGGCAATAATGGTTGAAATTATTAGATTATCCTAATTTTTTTAAAGGGATTGTTAATTATTCACCCCTCGCCATCTGTAAGTTAAGGGTTATGCAAAGTTCTTATCCTTTTACATTCGTTATTTTCCTATTCTTATTCATGCAGATTACGCATACTACCATTAAAAATTTTTGGTTCTAAATCAAGCCTGGTAATTTTTCAATGGCTTTTTTATACATAATGTCAGTAGTTTCAATAAATTCCATAACCAATTTAGTAGATCTATTGTGATCACAAATTTATACATATCTACAGTCATCCGATGTTTATTAACAGAACAATAATGCAAAAATGAAGATCGGTAATCGATAAATATCTATATTTTGCTTTAAATATCTGAAATTCAGCTGACTAGTTATTTATTAATAGATATATTATATCTAAACTAGATTGTAGGCTGCACAATATTTACAGTTACGAACTAACATTTTATTGCATTTCAATTCACATATGTATATACACGTTACAATCTTTCATTTATATAAATCCTGGGTTTTCAGTTGATTATGTGGGTGGCAACAAATCTGATTCGATTTTAATTCTATTTAGTGTTTGGGATGATTAGTAAGTGTGTATGCCTATGTGTCTGCATGTTTTCCTGTTTGCATGTAAGGTCTTTCTCGGTGTATTGCCATGTGATGTTTGGGATCTGTTCGTTTTTGTATTGATGGATTGAGAGTTAACCACTTGTTCGCATTGTTGGCTGTTAAGTGTACAGATGTTACTTTCCCGAGTGTAGTCTTTCGTTTCTCAATTTCGTTCTGTCCTCTTGATAGCAGCGCAGGTTCGAATTGCAGTATGGAATACTCATATTGTTTCAAAAAATTTTGTCTCCGTATGTGCAGCTGGTTTTTCTCCTTCAGATTTTTACCAATCCGATCGAATTTTTGTTGAGTCTGTTGGTAGGGTGTTTTTTATTTCCTGGATTCGTGGCCAGTCGATTAGAATATCATGTTGATGAAACGTTTGAATAATTTTGGCCAGGTGTTTGTTGTTTGAAATAAACGGCTTCATAAATATATAATAATTTTTCTCATTTTGCTTTATGTATTATTGAGAAATTGGTGAAATTGACTTGGTACCCCGTTTCCACTATGTAATCTGAAATAGCTGATTTTCAAGACGATACCAAGCTTTTTTAAAATCAATTTATGCGATCAATTGCTGCTTCGAACGCCCAAACAATAAATAAAACTAAAACCAAATCAGATTAGGCGCCTCTAATATAAGCAAATGAAAATCCGAGATATATATAAATGAAAGATTGGAATATGAAGTTTAGTGGTCTCGAAAGAAATGGTCATTATCCATATATATATTACAAATTTTAACTGAACGAGTGGGGAAAACCATTATTTAAATTATGTTTGTAGACTAAAGATAAACGGTAGTTTTATTACTATTTACAACTGTCTGAGGAATTGGATTGGTATTTATTCCATTTCGGCAAACATGGTTGAACCTATTTAACAATAATTGTTTGCCCGGGTGGTGTTAACAATTCTTTAAATCAAGTTTGCGAGCTTGAAGTAAACACCAATCCCATTGTATTTAACCAGTCGTCGAACAACATAACAAAACTACCGCCAGCTGCAACTCACTGACGCGTTTCGACCTTCCATGATCATCATCAGAGTACGACGGTAAACTGACTATCGCGGATCAAACCGCATTGAATATATATGGAAATCAAATTTAGATATGCGGCTCTCACCTCTAGCAGTCTCGCATACATTGAACTTGACTGGAAATGTCGGCTGCACAATTGTTATGCAGTCACAAATATTAACTGTTTGCAGCTTTCGCCACATATAAACATATAAGCGATACAATAAAACAATAATTGATTGCGCGGGTGGTGGTAACAATTATTTAAATCAAGTTTGCGAGCTTGAAGTAAACACCAATCCCATTGTATTTAACCTGACGTCGAACAATATGTTAAAACTACCGCCAGCCGCTACGCACTGACGCGTTTCCACCTTCCATGATCATTATCAGAGTACGACGGCAAACTGACTATCGATGAACAAACAGCATTCAATATATGGAAATCAAATTTAGATCCTCGATAGTCAGTTTGCTGTCGTACTCTGATGATGATCAAGGAAAGTCGAAACGCGTCAGTGCGTTTGCGGCTGGCGAAATTTACATTATGTTCGACGACTGGTTAAATACAATGGGATGTATTTTTCAAGCTCGCAGCACAAAACCACCACCGCGCAAATATTGTTAAATGCTATTCCATATATAGCAATATTGACAACTCTAAACGAACCAATATTCGACGACTTCCGTAATATTGCAGCCCGCATTCCAGTCAGGATTCCAATAACATCTGCCAAAATCTAAACTGATTTCCACTACCAATACATTTGTCCTCGATAATCGGTGCCATCTTCAAATGATGATCGAGAAGATCAGCTGCATCGGCTGTTACGGCGTATGTCGTTCGACGACTGGTTAAATACAATGGGATTGGTGTTTAATTCAAGCTCGCAAACTTGATTTAAAGAATGGTTGAACCTAATCAGATTTTTAGCTGATCTACTCTGAAGTTGGAGATGGATAGTTCGAAATCGGTTTCAATTGTAACTGAAGGTAATAAGGCTGTCATTGCTTTTGTCAAAAAATGAATTTCTTTATATTTTAAATCTAAAATCTCTATTAATATAAATATGCTCTACACACATGCCATCAATTTTTCCTCAATTTAATATATTAGTGCGAAATGAAATTTTTGTTCATGATTGCAGATAAATTGTACATCTGATATTGCTATTAGCTTGATCTATATAAATTTAGTAAGACAGACAGTCGAATTTTTTATATTTGAATAACTATTCTTAATTTTACTTTTGTTCCTCGTTAGTCAGTTTTCCACCGTGCATGATTATAAAATTTTGAAATATCTCCGGACGTGTGCTTATTATTAGTTTAGCCATGTTGTGTGACAGGATAATATTTTGTCATCTTTTTTTCTTAAAGTCACGAAAATTATAGTAGTCGCCTACATGAATTCGACCACTATTGCTTTATAAGCATAGTTCATAGAGATTCGCAATATCAAATAAGCCATGCTGATATTTGTAGACGAATGTTTTGATGTTAAAATAAATGCACTTCGTTAAACAACCAAAAAAGGTACTATCAGCTTCTCTGGCGTGATCACGTTTTTACATATTTTTTCGATCGGATTGCCCAGCAGAGCAGTATTTTGTAAGCCAATGCTTGACTGGCGTATTAAGAAAATGTGTACATATATTGACATGGCAGAGACAACAAAAGTTAACTGCAGAATAGCAGGATAGTATAGGATTCGCTCATATGTAAAGATGGAGTTCACGTGCGCATTATATTCTCTGTTTGGAAACAATGCACGATATGGCGTCGAGTCCAGTTTAGTGGGGACTTGCTTGAAAATTTCTAGTAGAAACATCTCGAATTTCTTTCTTTCGTAGAGTAGAACTACTGCGAATTTCGGTCAGACATATAAAACCATACTGTGATAACATCAATGAAACAGCAGTGACGATATAGCCTTGCTTCAAAGCTTGTTTGGCCTAATGTTTTTGTGTAGAAATATAGGTTGCCTTACTTCTGTGTGTTATCTGGGTAAATATACCAACTTTACTCTAGATCCTCTAATTAATAAATCACTCGTCTTTAACAATTTGTTTGTTTAAATTTATTACTCTTGTTTTAAAAAACACATTTTATTATTGTTCTAAAAAATATCTGGAAGGGAATCATCAGTTACTAACGGCTGTGATATTGCCGTGTGTGATGATGATGAATGAACGATTACCTATAAACGTGAATAGCATAAGCATATATTATATAGAAATATAAAGCCAGCTACATGTTCTTGATATTTGCATATTTATCTGGCGGATTTTTTGTCAAGGCGCGGAGATGCTAAATTAAAAGCTGAAAGCCAGTTACATGTATTAATAGAAATTTTTTTAAGGCGGAAACATATAGTCTGTGTATCTGGCATTTTCTAAACAAAATTTAACAGTATTCTGTAAATCCTGCTATTAAATATATTGCTTGTCTGTCAAGAATTATTCGTGAGAATTGAGACTGTCTTTCTAGAACAATTGGATAAACGATAAATATAGTAGATAAGGTTGGATCAACAGTGTTGACGAGAGTATATGTTGCCTGAATTTATGGTGGTTTAGCAAGCGTTTACCTTTAAATTGGAACAGTCGATAAGACAACCTGTGTCTATTGAAAATTCACGAATGCGATTTTTCTCTTTTCTTGCCATCAGTGAACAATTGAGAGTGTAGCACATATGAATGTGATAAATGCTATAGCAAAGTTTTTCAAATGGTTGCACAGACATTTCTCAGCAGAGATATTAGTCAGATATTATTTATGAAATATTATAAGGGTTGAGGACGTCATTTATTAATCTCAATACGCTATAAGAAGCTTGTTGATCTTCTCGTTATTTAATTGACAACCGTGTTCTAGCAAGACATACGAATGGATGAACACGTCAATTTGGTTGTTGTGCTATAATTTTTATGGTTAGAATGATAGGATTGGTGTACATTACAGATCTCCAAGCATCTTATCTATTATTAGCAATACCACGGGTGGCATTCCCGTCTGCTCAAATTTGTTTACGCTTAAGAAGAGGTTATAGCATTAATGAAGATATGATCGTAAAGTTATTGAACTTGCCAGCTGGCATTCAGGCAGCTACAAATAGTATGAGTCGGCTGTAGATAAGAGCAGTATTTGATCCCTGTTAATCAATTTATCGTCGTGTTCTAAAGTTGAATACGGAAGGTCAAAATGCCACAATACATATGATAGTCGACTTTTTTGCTATTTTTTCGGTAAGTTAAATATTTGATAATTGGTTTATCTTTTGTTCGAAAACTTCAAATTAATGATATTTATCAGCGAAAGTGTAATCAATAATTACTTAAATGAACAGCTATTAAGAATGTGACGATTGCCTTATTTTAGCTATAAGTTGAAGTACAGAAATTTCTGCGGTAGAAATTCCATTTACATACAATTTATGTGGGTCTAACTGGCGTTTAAGTGGACTTCATTCTTTAAAATGTACTCTCTATGAATTTCCATACAATCCTCGTATTGCTGGGATGAAAAACTTAGAATTTAAAAACATGACCGTAGGTGTAACTGTTATATTTTTTGCTGTCAAAAAAATATTTAATATATTTTAATCAAATGTTATCACATTTCAATCCAAATTGCCGCCAAATCTATTTGCGGATTATTCCTCAATAAAAACAAACACCACTAAAATTAGAAAATCAATGGGAACATTTGCAGGTTGTTATTCTAGATCTGATTATAAACCACTACGAATTAGACAAAGTCTAAACCCTTAAAATAATTTTTTTTAAATTGATTGTCAAATGTAACTGTAAGAATTTTAGTTACTGAAAGTAACCCAATAAAATTATTTCAGAGTGGTTTAATGCATAAATGTGCAATTAATTAGCGGATTGTCAGAATTAACGTTTCAGTTTTATATTAGCACACCATCCGCATAAAATCAAAAAAAGGGTAAAATTTTACGTCAAAATCAATGGAAATTCTTGGTTAACACGCAAAACACTAATATTTGGAATGTCATGCCAACATGTTACAAAAAAATGAGGAAATATATATGCTGATGGTAGATGAGGCATATTGAAAAATTGATGCCTACTTTTAGAATTTAAAAAAAAATCTATGATTAACATTAAAAAGATTCGGGACGATTTGCGCTATCGAAATAAGCTTTGAACTTCCTTTTCAATTAATATATTACTGCCTAAATGAGATATGGATATCAGAATGACCTTTTTAATTAACTTCAACGAACACGCGTTTTCAATCAATTAACGGTACATTGCACCACATATTTTTCAATTCATTGTATATTTAAATAAAAATGTATGAATTTTGTATTATGTGTTGAGCACCTAGTAACAAATTTGTTTAAATATGACCAGAAGGATGAACTAAAGACAACATGAATTGAACGTATAATCATATGCACATTCCTTTCGTGCTTACTGGCGGCACATCAGTAGAAGCCGATATTACGCCCTTTACCCACTATATATTTGTTTGAGAAATGTTGGAAAAAAGTACGGCACATTCTCCAATTCGATTGTGTAAGCCCGCAGTAGTGAAGCAAACTTCATACAAAGTCTCCGAAATGCGACTTCAAAGCCAACTCTCTATATATAATAATTATATATCAAGCCTGTATAGGTTATGAACACTATTGCTATTGGGTCATTACCTGATATGAACACTACGGTTGCCCAAATGTTTCATGTTACCCACACTCTGGTTGCCGAGTTTGTGTATAGTACCAACACAATGAAATTTGGTGTGTGCTAAAGTTCATTAACATTGAGAATAACAACAAGTTTTGAGCACCTGTTACTCCAGCAAATCCACAAACCCTGGCTTTGATCGATTTCATTTACCTAATTTCGCGATAACCATGAAATCAATCAGCCAAATATATAACAGTTCAATACCCTTTTTGGCGGAGGACTAATATATATTCAATTGTATATTAGGTGTTGCGCATCTGGCAAAAAATTAGATCAAATATGTTTAGCATTATAAACCAAAGACAGCATGAACTGAACGCGTAATCTTATTTACATTCGCTTCGTGCTTATTGGTGACTCTTTAGTAGAAGCCGGCATTTCGCTCACTACCCACCATATAATTTGTTGAGGAATGCTGGAGAATAGGACGGTACAATGGATGAATTCAAATGTTATACTTGCGTAAGAGTACATTAAATTAATATATTGTACAACAATTTGATGTATATATTTATATATAATCCAAATAATACTCATTATGTATATATATATATATATATATATATATATATATATATATATATATATATATATATATATAACTTGCAGTTCGGAATAGAAGAAAAAATTATTTTTAACGCAAAAGTCAGTTTTGCACTTTTGAGATATATACCGCATATCTAACAAGGCATATTTTATTACATTTTGTGCCCATTCGTGATCAATAATGAACATCTGGTGAGAAGATTTATTGAAAAGTGTGATATAGGTGAATGTGTGAGAAAATATTTGAAGAAAAATATTTGATTCGCGTTGAAATATAAAACGATAGGTATAGTATCCGTATGCCTGTGAAAAGCTTGCTCGGGGCACTTTAATGAAATATTTTCTGTTACTAACTGAAACCTATGCACATTGTAGCATATTAAATTGTTTGCCTAACTATTAGCATTTTGATACTTCTTTCACTGTCGAATATTTTTTAACCTTTTAGGGCAATTACCCGCTTGTTCTTCGGGTTAGCTCAATGATTTTATTAGGTATATATATTTGTACATATACATCATAATAAATAAAGAGCTTTTTCATATATATATATATATATATATATATATATATATATATATATATATATATATATATATATATATATATAATGATATTAATTTTCCATATCAGGATTTTTTTTGATTTTGTTTATTGTCAGTATAAACGTAATATTGCATTAGGTAACAAAGTCAATTCATCCCGTAGACCAATTTCATCCTTACTAACTATTCTTCGCATACCGTCCAGAATTATCCGCGGGCGCGAAACAAACCAGGGGTATATGTTTCGGAGACTGGAACTCTACCCGCCACGCCACCCGTGCCACGTAAAACACACCGTTTGACATCACATCCAATTTTATGTTTCTGACTATCCTTTCCTTCAGTAGGGACATATTTGGATTCCTTCACGACCTGAATTTCTAACTAGCAACCGCCGATTTCATTATACATAAGACGCTGTGCCATTTAGGGAAGTTATGATTATTTGAATTTTAGTGGCAGAATGAAGATTAAATATTTTTGTCAGTATGAATTTCAAATCTCATTATGCAGCAAAATGCAATGCCTACAGTATATATATATATATATATATATATATATATATATATATATATATATATATATACCTATATATATATAATCTAAACTCCTGTCATTAGACTTCTAAATTAATTAAATTCCACTTATGGCATGTTGTCTGTTTTTAAAGACAGATTGGAAGTGTCTTAAAAGAATTACAGGTGTCAAAATATTCCCAATAGATTCTACCAAAAGAAAAAGCTAATCAGAAAATAGAAGTTGAGATATGACTTTAAATTATGTGCAGTTTGGATATAACCACTCACTTCGATGCTAATGTAGGTGGTTTGAATCCTCCGTGCGAAAAATTCTGCAAATTACTTGACAAGCTCTCAATTATGACCCACCTGATCCAATAAATGAAATTCCTTGCTGCCTGATGCAAAGTTACCATTATTCTAAAAATTCTGTGTGACCAAAATCCTGCATTAAGACATGAAATCAATATAAATTTCCCAGAAAGCATGGCGTCTGCTCTATAAGGTTAGATTGGTCGTGATCAGTTAGAAATTCAGGTCGCAGGTGTTTTCAAATGTTACACATTTAGAAAAGTCTAACCAGAAAATATAAGTTGGTATGTGATTACAAATGCCGAGCAGTATGCGGCAAGTGTGGCGCAATGAATAGAGTTTGAGAAACCAAAAAAATATAGCCCGGTTCGAGATCCGTTCGTAGCAAATATGAGACAGCAATTGAAGAGTTTAGAAAAAGGACTTAAGTGATATACTGGATTAATTGTCTTTGCTACGTGATGCAACGTTTTGTATATTCTGGCGATAAATATATATATATATATATATATATATATATACATATATATATCTTTTTCATATATAATCATATCATCATCATCATTTCCAGCCACACAAAAGTCAAGTGACTAATGTTTCACTGCCATATAACCATAAGGAGTGAAAAAAAGTATATAAGTGAATTTAGATAAATTATTATTGAGATTTACGAGAGAGGGAGAGGGGTAGAGAGAGAAGGAAAACCTTGCTACTATGAGTAAATTTATCAGGATAACTCACAGAAATAAGGCAAACTAAACCTCTCCACAACACCATTATGGCCAAGTTAGCATTCGGGCAAGGCGACATCAGCAACACAGCTTCCTTGCGGATTTCACCGTATCACGTTATAAACAAACCGAACCTCGCAGCTAACTTTGCCCTACTAAGAAAAGAAAGTTACGAAGATGATTCTACTATACATTTGCAACAAGATCGCCACTGAGTTCGGTTCGCTGCCATATCGCTAAGGGTTTCTAACCAAGAAATGTGATGTGCACGAGGACCCCATCCCGGCAGACGAGTGGATCCTATACTACCCAATTTGGATGTAAGTGACTTTAATTGTTTCTGCCATGTCAAAATCTGCCCACCTTGTTTCTTACGCCAATTTGGTGCTGGATGAGAGAACAGAGCTCTATTGGGCAATCGGAATGAGGGCATACGCAAAACGTGACCGAGCCAACGAAGTTGATGGAGCCTTATTTGCTTTACTAAAGACGAGCACTTATTGTCAGATCCAAAAATACGTCTACGGATGTCAACGTTAGTTATTCGTTGTTGGTAACCAACATGTGCTATACTTCTCAAACAACGATGATCGAATGCCTGTAAGCGTCTCAGATCATCAACTCTAAGAGGCCGTTTCACTAGCGTATAGTAAGACTGCGCGTACAGATGCATTATAAACACGACCTTTAAGGCAAAGTGAAATATTCGCGTTTCTCCATAAATGACGAAGGTTCGAGAAAGCTACTCTAGCTTTCGCGATCCGTATTCTCACCTCGTCGTACATATTGCCTACGTTATTGATAGAGCTCCCAAGATATGTAAACCTGTCGACTATGTCAAGATCTTCATTCTGCAGTCGCAACGTTGGAGTGAGTGGTGGGTGATCCTGTAACAGTATCTTACATTTAGAGGGTGCGAATTTCATACCGAAAGACGGAACAACGTTTGATAATCTATTTAAGGTGGTCTGGGCAGCAGGCTGATTGTCGAATAATAGTACGATATCGTCCGCATAGTCAAGATCGACTAGTTTATCTCCCGGGAGAACTTCAACTCCAGCGTCCTGAATGTGTGAGAGAGTGTTGTTCATAATAGCATCGATTACAAAATTAAACAAAAATGGGGAAAGTGGACAACCTTGACGAACACCACTGCTGGTTGTAAAGTTATGCGTTAATTCGTTGTAAACCTTAACGCGACCAGAAGTATTTGTGTAGAGAGCTCGTATAATATTAACAAATTTAGTGGGCACACCGCTTTTCGACAAGATATGGAATAAAACATTGCGATCCACCGAATCAAATGCACCCTTGAAGTCTAGAAAGACGACTATTGTGGGACGGTGATATAAATGTCTCTGTTCGAGAACTTGCCTTAACGTAAAAATATTATCTATACAACCTCTTCCTGCGCGGAATCCGGCCTGTTCTTCTCTTGTTTTTGATACACGTGAAGCGCTAAGACGACGTAGGATAATCGAAGCAAATAACCTTGATACGACCGGAGTCAAACTTATACCACGATTTTTTGAATGTTGACTGCGTGCTAGCTTCATATATTCCAATGCCGCGTTTTGCGTACGCGGGTAATAGCTGTGCACTGTCAGTTCTACAAAGATCCGATTTATCACAATTTCCAATTTTGTTTTGTCTTTGATCGGGTTGGATTATAATTCGTTCCAATGCAAATGCGGTTCTATAACATCTTTGTTTACTGGCGACGTTTCGGTGCCTACTTTCAAGCACCATCCTCAGGCCACAAAACACAGAACTTTAATCACAATAGCAGATTTAAGCAAATGTGGTAACCTCGTTCCAAAACCATTCTGTTTATATATTTTTTTGACTCAACACTAGTTTTAATCATAGTAACTAAACTCAATATATAACCATTTGTAATTAGCAGACCAATCCTTACCCCAGCTATCTCAAATTCCCGGTATACATAATCTCATCTCGTATGCAGAGTATTGTGGAGATTACTGTGACATAGTAGCAATACAGTTATAACAAATAAGAAAAGGTTCGATACTGTCTCTCTCCCCTACAATATTCTGCATACGAGATGAGATTATGTATACCGGGAATTTGAGATAGCTGAGGTAAGGATTGGTCTGCTAATTACAAATAGTTATATATTGAGTTTAGTTACTGAGACGAATTCTATGATTAAAACTAGTGTTGAGTCAAAAAAATATATAAATAGAATGGTTTTGGAACGAGGTTACCACATTTGCTTAAATCTGCTATTGTGATTATAGTACATGTGTTTTGTGGTCTGAGGATGGTGCTGGAAAGTAGGCATCGAAACGTCGCCAGTAAACAAAGATGTGATAGAACCGCATTTCCATTGGGACGAATTATAATCCAACCCGATCAAAGACAAAACAAAATTGGAAATTGTGATCAATCGGATCTTTGTGGAACTGAGAGTGCACAGCTACTATCCGCGTACGCAAAACGCGGCATTGGAATTATACCACGATGGTTATCGCACGAATTACGATTGCCTTTTTTGAAGATGGGAATGATGGTCGACTCATTCCAGTCAAGTGGTACGGTTTCCTCATTCCATATAGTATGAAAAAGTTTGGTCAACGCTCCTGAAATTCATATCGCCACCATCCTTAAACAATCCCGGAAGCAGATCATCGGGGCCGGCGGCTTTGCGGCGCTTAAGAGATAGGATTGCATCGCGTACTTCTAACTCGGATGGTTCTTCGGGACTAACATTCCACACTGTTGATGCAGACATGCTTTCGGGAAGCGGAACTGACGCGGGTGGCCAAGAAAATTGATCTCTGAAGTGTTCAGCCCACCTGTCAAGACGACTTATTTTATCGGTTATTAATTCGTTGTTACTATCATTTATAGTTTCGCTAACTTTTAACTTTCTCGGACCTGTTGTGCGTATAAGTTGGAACAAACAGCGACTATTACCTGACGCGAAAGCTACTTCCATTTCTTCAGCCTTTCTGCTCCAAAAGTTTTCGAGATCGCCTTTTAGACTGCGCTTAAGTTGGCGTCTTATATTGCGACGGGTATTATTATGAGTCGAGCCAGGTGGAATTTGGCGCCTTATTTCGAGTATCTCCATAGATTTTACAGAGAGCCAGTGATTATTTCTACGGGGGCCTGCTATGCCACATACAGTAGTACCTGCATTGTGCATAGTGGAACTTATCTTGGACCAAAGTATATTCGGATTTTCGCTATTCAGACCAGTTAGATTAGCCTTAAGAATATTTTCATAGTTTTGTCGGATGGACGGTTGTTCGAGTTTGCCTACATCAATTTGGGGTTTATTCTTAATTATTTTCCCGGAAAATTTTAGAGCAAATCTACAACGGATAAGTGCATGGTTCGAGTCGACATAAGTGTTCCAAAAAGAGCGACAATCCTGGATGCAACCACGCCATCTATAACTAATTGCTACATGATCTATTTGAGTCCACCGTTGTCCGGGTGCTGGAGGACGCCATGTAGCACAGCGTTTAACACTACGTCTGAAATTTGTACTACTTAAATATAGTCTATGTTCAGCGCAGCTATCCAAAGCCGTTCGCCATTATATTATTATATATATTATTATTATATATTATTATATATTATATTATATATAATCATATACATACAAATAATTTCACAACTTCACTTTTTCGGTAAATAGTAAGAAAAAAGCATCACGTAAACCTTAGTTTCCTTTCTATGCGCGGCTTATCGGTATTGGGCTCAATTACTGGTCGAACTTGTTATGGTCTTTAACGCGGTGTTTCTCTTTATTAACCAAATTATATATTAGTAAGTGAATAGAAAATGTTATATTATGATGTGCTTATTTTATAAATATAATAGATATAAAAACTCCCGATTCTATTTAAAAAGTAAATTGCACATTCTCGGTAAGCAATGACGCTGACTCTCATGAAATGATTGTGGCAAGCAAATTGGACACAGAAATAATGCACTATTAAGTGCACAAATAATTAAATAATAAATAAACTTACTTCGTACAAAACTGAAACGATATTTAGTGCACATATCCCTTGGTGTAAGGCGTAAACTTTATTCCTGGGAACTTAATGATTGTAGGAGATTTGTTCTTTCAACAATCATAGCTAAAAAAAGAGTGAAATCGTCATACTAACATGGGATTGTTTCCAATTCCTGTTGTCTTCAAATAATTTTCCGAACACTTTTATTTGTTTCATTGATTCGTTATATATGCAATGTCCGTTTCGAAATAATTTTCTTTTATTTTTGGTGGCATGATCATCTCGCAGATTCAATTTTATAACTAGGAAATTTTTTTAGCTTTATAACATATGTACAACTTTTATAAACATATGTTGCATTAATTATATAGAATTATTTTCGTTATGCTATTATAAATAATTTTTTAAAGATCACTTACCTGTAATTGCAAGGTTAATCGTGAAAAACCGCATACGGGATTTCACTGAACGGTAGTATACAGCCATGAGAACAGAGATATTTCCAGTAAGAATTAGAGTAACCAAAATGGAGTTAATTATCAGCAGTAAATCCTTGTCCTAAAAATAAACCCAAGAAAAGTAGGAATATATTATTATTCATATTAATACTATTATTATTGCTTGTTTTATTGTAGTTAATATTAATTATTGATAAGTTTATCACTTTTGTCGTTAACATTATTGTTTGCAAATGTAATATTAATATTGTTATTATTATCTACAGTTTTACTAAAATTTTATTCATTTGCCAGGAGAGACATTAATATATCTTTCCTGTTAGAATGAGAAACATTTCAACTCTCGATTTCACTTAGCAGTGTAAAAATTAACAAATTAAAGTTTTATGATGCATTATCAAGTGTGCAAAACTGCGAAACTGCAAATCTGAATTACAATCTACAAATATTTTTTTTCGCCAGATAGTTTGTTTATGGAAACGAAATAATTTTATTTCCTTTCAAGTAACAGGTATTTTCTCAAATGTGAAAGTTTATTTTTACAATTTAGATTTGTCATTCATACTTTATACAATATTGTTACAAAGCGTGTGTTTTAACATATATCAACATTTAAAATAAGCTCATAGAAGACATGAGTCTTATGGCTACTGGACACTATTAAGAAAACGAGGACAGACAACATTGTTTTTGGGAAACATTTATTTATCTAGAATTTTATTTTATCAGAAAATTGTTATTTGTATAACCCACGTTTGGCTAAGCTCATAGACAACATTGATCATAGCCAATGTCAAAGCAAAATAGAAGAATTGGTATATTGGCGACATGTTGCTTGTCGTCAAAATGAGACCCACGTGCATGTTGCAAGATTTATTATTTCTTGAAATTTGAAGACGTTTTCACCTTATTTAAACTCAATTTTTGAAGTTAGACAGGCCAATCTGAAACTACATGTTTATGCTCCGAAGCAAATGTAAAAATGCCGAACGTAATACACGCCATCATTTACGTCCTTGTACAATGAAAGATTGTTCATTTTAATTGCCCAAACTTGACCGTAGTTAATAATAAATTCATTTGCATACTTTGAATCTGCAGTCATTGTTAGCTTCGTGCTAAACGGCATGAATCTGTAGCAAAATGCACGACTCGTCATATTTCATGTAACATCTCATGTATACGGTTGTCAAAAGGCATATAACTAAGGAGTATCGACTTTTTGCAAGGGGCCTAGTTGTTGAGAATTTATTTTGTAGCCGCTCTACCAGGCTATCAAAAATTATCCGGTGTTTATTTGAGCAAACAAAAGAGCTTTATTAATGCTCCTCCTTTTAGGCCGATTTATACGCGCTATCAATTATGCGTTAGCATTATTCATAAATACTTATTTTAAAAAAATCATTGATAGAACATTTTCTACTTCAAATTAGAGTCAAATAAGATCGACCTTGAAGTTTCATGTATTAAAACCGTTTCCAGCCGCCTGTGGCATCCAAATTCAATATTCTGGACAAATGGGACTGTTAGTACTAACAAGAGAAGGAAAAAGACGTACACAAAAATTTATATGCCACAGATTGCTCACATGAGATTCTGGCAGCAGATCATATAAAAAAGGTTAAATTTTGAGTACCAATCATCTGTCTTTACTATTATATGGCGACATAGTTTTTTTAGTAATTAAAAATCATTTTAAAGTGCATCTCCTGGCACGCGATATAAAAATTTTTGTCTTTTCTGCTGAGTCTTGCAGTTGGACTAAACCAAACAAAAAATGATCTTTGATCTGTAATCTCCAAGGTAGAAGACATTACGCGCTGTTTGTTTCAGACCAATATCATTGCGCGGTAATCTGATAATAATTAATTACAGAGTTAACCTAAATAATCTATTCCAATGGCAGTCAGGTCCAGATAGATTTCAGATTTAATTAGACGTAATTGTTCTGAAGTATAACGCAAGCCAAAATAAACGCGAAGGTCTTTCAAGAGCCACCGCTGTCCTTCGTGTGCCGCTCATCTCCAAGGCAGCTTTTCATTTGCTCTCGCAAAATAGTTTCGTGATTTGAGAGCTAGAGAGTCTCTTGCATCTGAAAAACTGCACAATTATTTATAAGTTGTTGCTTACCTAGTTACAAATTAGTTCAAATAGGACAAGAAGGATAAACAAAAGTCAGCATGAAGGAAAGGTATAATCACATGTGCACATTCGTTTGATGCTTACTGCCGACTCTTCTGTGGGAACCGGTATTACGCCCTGTTCCGACTTTATATTTTGGTAAAATGTGGAAAAATTTGATGGCACAATATCTTATACAAATGTGTAAACATTTGGTAGAAATTCTTACTTCATATCAGATCGTCGAATATGCGACTTCAAAGCCAACTCACTATATATAACATATCTTCCGAGTCTGTAAATGAAAATAACACTATGGCGTTTGTTTCAATACCTGATAGAAACACTGTGGATGTCGAATACATACAGTGTACCAATACAATGGTTGTCGAGTCAGTAAATAGGGCCACAATAATTGATTTCAATGTATGTTATAGTTCACTAAAACGAAGAATTACAACTACCTCTGAATATCTGTTACTGCATTAAATCCATACACTCTGGTCTTGATCGAAATCAGTTATCAATTTTCGCGATTATCATGATGTCACTCAATTTAATGTATAATGGTTGTATACTGTTGTCTTGCGGAGAACTAATATATATGCAATTATGTATAAGGTATATATAATATATAAAATGAATTGTCTTTGAAGTCACATTTTCGAAGACTTTATATGGGGTTAGATCTAAAACTACTGTTTTACACGTTCGTAAAGGAGATTGTACAGTCCAAATGCCCAACATTATTCAACCAAATTTATAGTGGTTATAGGGCGTAATACCGGCTCCTACTGATAAGTCGCCAGTAAGCACGAAACAAACGTATACATGAGATTATACTTTCTGTTAATACTGACTTTGGCTTATCCTTTTGGTCAAAATTGAACCAAATTGTTACTAGGTGCGCAACACCTGATATTTAATTGCGTATATATTAGGTCTCTGCAACAAACAGTCTCAAAATGCACAATAGGATTATTCACAAAACTTAACTACTGGAGGCCAAAATTGCTTCGAGCACAACATTTATAAACTGAGTTGAGAACTAAGGATGTACTGAAGCATAAATTGATAATAAAGCAGTTATATACTACGCAGATAAAAGGATTTTTTTTATTTTCGCCGGAACTGAACTAAAATGTAACATATGGGACATTATGGAGTCAGGTTTCTGAAAGAATATGTTTGATCAAGTTAGGTTAAATAAGTGCATTATGCATCAACAAACAGGCATTTTACAGCACATTTTCTGAGACACGCAGACACATGTACACGCGAAAACAGTTTACCTGTTTATATTCTAATTATGCACGAGCTACTTTTGTTCGTGTAACTGTGAATTAAGGATGTCGCAAAAAATAGCTTCCGCTATGCGTAATTTGTTTGTGTTTTATAATTTTACGAAAACCTGGAAATCCGCCTGTTTTGGCGTTTCCACCCTTCAAAACGGTTTGTTTTATTATATAAGATAAATTTCATACCATATTTTACATGTAGGAAATTAAGAGTATTTCCGATATACTTTCCTTTTACCTAAATAGGAATACTTCAGAAAACGACATTGCACTATACTGGGGGTATTTGCCGTCGCGAGCAAACAAAATTTGATGGTTCACACTTGTAAATATTTGTGTCAACATCTTCATTTATGATTGTGAGGCGTCATCAGCATACCTAAGCTATGTATGGCATTATTCTTTAATAAATGTTTTTATTTCAAGTAGAATACGTAAACATCTACTAGTAAACATCCTTACAGGTTGCTTATAAACTTGCATGAAATATTGACTGAATTAACCGTTTTTAGTGCACTTTAAGGAAAATTTTTCGAAGACTTACAGATGTGCAGAATGATTCGTGGTGACTACCAATGGACAAACAGACGAAATCAATGGCTTTGTCAACAAAGAGGTTTGTAAACAGTTTTCTGATATCGAACTGAATTATTTTCTATCCTTGACATTGTACGAGTTTACTTTATTTACGATGATAAATTTATCGCGAACACACGCGTTTGTCAGTTTATTTTGTAACGGTGAAGGAGGGTCTTTAGATCTCGCACCAGTTGATCAAACAGACTATTGATCTTAATAGCGACAATTTTCTCATTCCAACTTCCTTATGTATCTTCAGCAAGCTGTATATTGACCGCGACTGTGCTGACTAATTTTACTTGTTTAAGACCACGTATAATATAATCGGTTTTGTTAACATTTGCATTATTGGTAATTTGCGAAATTGCTTCGCACGCACTTTTGATCTTACGTTATATTGGTTGTTGTGTCTAAACTCTTCGCGTCGTTCGGTATGCTTCCTCTTTTTTAAATTGAATCGCTTGTGACCCACTAGAAAGTAATCATATTCAACACATAGCGGAAATTAAAGAATGGGACAGAATTTGATTTCTTATGAAATAGTTGATCTAGTATCTTCATACAGACTCTCCAGCACAACTTTTGTTCTTTTTTCAACCGTCTGTATTTTATTGTTCTGCAATAAATGTCTTGGTCCAATCGATAAGACCACCCTGTGTTTTCTGATGGAGTAAAACTTCTTTGGTAGAAAATGAACGCACCATAATTCTTTGAAGGGTACGTTGTAGATTTGCTGATCTTCAACTATATCTTTGTATAAAAGTTAGATACTGTTTCAGGCGGAGAACTAATAAATATTCAGTTACGTATTAGGTGATAAGTACCTATTAACAATACCTTCTACACAAATCGTTTTTTAATTTATTTTCTGGTGATGGAATTCTTAACCAGGCGATTAACAACACACTTGAACGCTACAAGCTTGCGAGGATAAAACATGAGAATGCGAAGTTTCACAGCTGCGATTTTGCTTTCCACAATACGAGGAGCAAATTCTTAGTTTCGATTGTATCCCTTGTAACTCAAGTTAAATGTTTCTCAGTTGGATATGTAGAGGAATTTGGTTATTAACATCAGGGTAAGTTTAATTTATCCCCATTCAAAACAAAGGCAAATAGATATTTTACAATCTGCGATCCAGTAATTGCTTTATTTGACTTAAAAACCACAAATTCTCGTCCAGCCTACGCAGGTTCCGTGTAAGCAAATAATATTTCTGCTAATTCAAAGTTGCATGTGCCAACCCTCAAACGTTCTGTTAATAAAATCAGCCGTATTTAGACACTGTACTTGATCAGGTTTCCTAAATTCTATTATTCACGGTGAAAGCAAAAACAAAATTAGGTTCCGTTTGCGCAAGGAACAGCGAATTAGTAGGACGAACCTTAGCTGAAATCACCTGTGACAACTGTATCAAGTTCTCTCATATTTTTCTTTCAAATTAAACTGGTCGTTGTAACTTACATTTTTCAGAGCCAAAAGTGGCATCTCAGCAAGTGTTGTAACGGCCTATACCATGTTGTTGCGACAGTGATATATCATCTTGAGTAGAAAATAGTTGCCATCTGCCCAGATCAAGAAAGTATATCGAACGTGCTCTACCTTTTTATTCTACGGAGCTATTTAGTGCTATAGGCCGCTAGATTTCAGTTTAAATTCCGCTCAGATACGACGTATCATCACTGACTATTATGTTAAATAAGTGCAATCGCCGACTTTATTTGAAGCACAATCGGCCAAGCACTAGTAGACCTCTCAAATCGTCACACATTGCAAATGTTTTGTCAACGATGAAAAGACCTCTCAATCTTATTAATTGATAGGAAGCGAAGCATCCTTTCATTTAATGACACAGACTGGCAGAGATCAAAATTGGGGAACTTCCGCCTAAATTTTGCCCCCTTGCGTAAAAGAGGTTCACAAAGATCAATATGAGTTTATTTTCACAATCTAGACAAAGATGTTCATACCAAAAGTGTAGATATATTTTCTTACTTTAATTGCATATAAAATGTGCATTAGTATACTTGCCAACTATTGTTGTTACAATAAGCTCTATGGTGTGTCGTAGGAGGTTACTCATTTTATTTCCAGAAGTATTCTTAATGATCAAGTAAAGATAACTTGGCTAACTCAGACAGGATTCGACCGGGAATGGGATGCATAAACTACATCTTTATAATAGGTCACACCACACGGGTGTGCCACTGGTAACAGCAGTCGATCCTCGTTTCTTTGCTCGACTGCCGACTGCTATAGGTTCTGTGTCACACAACATATAATGGTGAGTCTATCGTAATGATAGTGTTCAGGGAAAAAACTAATAGATTAGTTGACTCATTGGCTTATATTCTCACAAGTAAATGTCTTTCTGAAAATGTTGAGTTTGTCTCCTGCGTTTAACAAGTTTGAGTCATTGCTTCTAACTTGTTTACCTATGCAGCATATTTAGAATTTTCAGAGATCATCACACCTGACCTTTTTGTTAAAAATCAAATTTTCTGTTTGGTTTGCTTAATTTACTAAAGCTAACAGCGCTATTCTGTTAACAGAGGGGAAGACGACCTCTGAAGATCCGTTTATTTTTTCAGTAAAATAAGTATGCTACGGTTTAAATCTGCTCGACTCTAAAGCAAACTTTATAGCTGTTCGTATTCGGGAGATTAAATTGAGCGGAATTATGCAATGGTAGCATTATTAAATTCATGTACCTATAGTTCCTGGTAACATCATAATGATTATATACTCCGACAATTTTCAATTTTATTTCCTTAGATGAAATTCACTATGTAAAATAGTGCAACCAACTATGAAATCGCTTAAACAATAATTGATTTCGCGAGTGGTGGTAAAATTTCTTTAAATCAAGTTTGCGAGCTTGAAGCAAACACCAATCCCATTGTATTTAATCAGTCGTCGAACAGCATAACAAAACTACCGCCAGTCGCAACGCACTGACGCGTTTCGACCTTCCATGGTCACTATCAGTACGACGGTAAACTGACTAGCGAGGATAAAAACCGCGTTGAATATATATGGAAAGCAAAATTATATATGCGGCTCTCTAGATCTAGTAATCTTGCATATATTTTATTTGACTGGAAATACCAGCTGCACAATTTCTATGCAGTTACAAACATTAGCTGTTTGTAGATTTCGCCACACATATATATAAAGACAATTCAATTAAACAATAATTGATAGCGCGGGTGGTGGTAACAATTCTTGAAATCAAGCTTGCAAGCTTGAAGTAAACTCCAATCCCATTGTAATTAACCAGTCATCGAACAACATAACAAAACTACCGCCAGCTGCAACGCACTGATACGTTTAGACTTTCCATGATCATCTTCAGACTACGACGGCAAACAGGCTAGCGAGTATCAAACCGCATTGCATATATATGGAAAGCAAAATTAGATATGCCGCGCTCACCTCTAGTAGTCTTGCATAATTTTTTTCGTTATGTTGTTCGACGACTGGTTAAATACAATGTGATTTGTATTTAGTTCAAGCTCGCAAACTTGATTCAAAGAATTGTTACCACAACCCACGCAATCAATTATTGTTTAATTGTGTTGTCTATATGCATGTGTGTGGCGAAAGCAACAAACAGTTAATGTTCGTGACTGCATAGAAATTGTGCAGCTTACATATCCACTCACGTACAATTTATGCAAGACTACTAGAGGTGAGAGCCGCATACCTCATTTCGTTTTCCATATAAATACATGCGTTTTATCCTCGTTAGTCAGTTTGCCGTCGTACTCTGATGATAGTCATGGAGGTTGAAACGCGTCAGTGCGTTGCGACTGGCGGTTGTTCTGAAATCGCTTCATTTTTCTATTAAAATTAAAGTCACAAGTCTTCACATAAAGCAAAACTGTTATTACTATTTTATTCTTGAAAGAATAAAGAAACGACCGACTGGAGTTGGTAGTGCCTAGACAGCTTCGTTATTCGACGTATTCACTCGGCTTGGCCAATGCTGATCGCCACGGGCCACAACTTGAGCGAATAATTTACGAACCTAGAAGTTCTATTCGACAACTGTTCAAGGTCTCACTATCAATCAACCCGGGGATGGAACACTAGTTTCGTTCACTGTGGCACTGTTGGAGAAGGGCAAATGATGATCCTTTTCACCATGCAATCATGACATGCTGGAATAGCAGAATTTCTATAACATTAACTTGAAGGCTGAACACTATTATATGCCACGTTTCGCCCTTCATCAGGACTCACCCTAGCTTCTCTAATAAAGAGACACTTGAATGGGGCCATGATCTAATTGTACCGTCCTATTATTCCACATTCTTCTACCAAATATATAGTGGTTAAAGGGCGTAATACCGGCTCCTACTGATGAGTCGCCAGTAAGCACGAAACGAATGTGCTGAGATTATACTTCCGTTCATGCTGCCTTTGGTTTATCCTTCTGGTCACAACTGAACTAATTTGTTACTAGGTTCGCAAACCTAATACATACTTGCATATATATTAGTTCTTCGCAACAAACAGTATTTAACTGTAATATATTGAATTGAATGATGTCATGCTTACCGCGAAATGTGATAACTGATATCGATGAAGGCCAGAGTGTATGGTTTATCTGGAGTAACAGGTGTTCTGAAATTGTTGTAATTCTCAATTTGGGTGAATTTAGCATAAATTTATATCCATCAGGTTGGTATCATGTACCGACTCGGAAACCATAGTGTTAGTATCCGGTACTCATGGATTTCAAAAGGTATCAGTTACTAACACAATGGCCATAGTGTTAGTATCCTTTACAGACTCGGTATATATATTATATAGTGTGAGTTAGCATTGAAGTCGTATTGTCGTTGACTTCAGATTATGTTAGCTTCACTATTACAGGTTTACACATTCGTCTAGGAGATTGTACCGTCCTATTATTCCACATTCTTCTACCAAATATATAGTGGTTAAAGGGCGTAATACCGGCTCCTACTGATGAGTCGCCAGTAAGCACGAAACGAATGTGCATGAGATTATACTTTCCGTTCATGCTGCCTTTGGTTTATCCTTCTGGTCACAACTGAACTAGTTTGATTTGTAACCAGTTGTTTTACTTCTTGCTTCTATAAAGATCAAAAATGGTTCACAGACAAGTGTGTGTGACACGGACGGTTTTGTAATTCTTCTGCACTGCTTGGTAAGATATCGTGTAAGTTTATCCTTTCAGTTCATAAATTTTGATTGCCTTAGCGAATTTACATGAATAATTCTTAACCAACTAAATTTTATGTGAATTATATATATATATATATATATATATATATATATATATATATATATATATATATATATATATATATATATATATATATTACATGTACTATAATATGCCTATATATTATAGGTGCAGGCCAACTATGGCATAGGATTGCAAATGAAAGTCACCAAATCTCCTAGTTTCTGTCGAGCTTGTGCAGTGTGAATTATATATATATATATATATATATATATATATATATATATATATATATATATATACATGTATCATAATAGGCCTACTACGTTATAGGTGCAGATCAAATTGCAAATGAAAGTCACCAAGTCGCCTAGTTTCGTCGGGTTTGTGCAATATTAAACTCTTTTCCGTAATAGCCTCGTCTGGTTTTACAATATCTTGCAACTCATGCAGGGAGCCACTAAATCCAAAAAATATAAGCAATTGTTAGCTAAATACTAACTTGTGTTTTTTGCCAGTTTTGTCTTTGCGTGAAGACTATTTGGCAATGATTTGAACCTAATGCACCTACTAGCCGTCTATGATCTCTTATTATAGAACATACACCAAGCCAGCTAGGGATTTAACATGGACTAAAGGTATAATATCAGGAATGTATGCCATGTTTTCTTTCACTATAAACTAAAGCTCGCATGATGTAGCAATGTCAGCTTATTAAATAGACCGCCTTTTTCGTATTTTGGCGCTTATATTGTAATTTCCAGAACTTCTGTGGCTAAGGCTCGAATCACGGAACATTTGCGTCAGATAACATTCAACTACTCCACTGTGCTACTCAAGTTTCGGCTACATACAGTTTGTAACTGTACACTAACCTTTGTTTTAGATTTTTTTTGTAGAGTATATAATCTTAAAATTAACCGTTCCCAATTAATCTGGGAAAAGTGACATTCAAGTGAAATCTTATAGCATTATTTTACTAATTTTATATTTTTAGCATTTATTAAGTGTGCATAAAATAGAACATTATATTAATCCGGTTAACATGATTCGTAATAGCTTCGCGATTATCAAGTTTGTTCCAGAATATCCACAGACAGAAATTTAACATTGACACATTTTCATCAGTCTTATAAATCATTATATACTTCCCCCAAGCAGTGAAATACATGTGACTTTTAATTATTTACAATCGTTGAATTTTAATGAATCGTGTATTCCGGTGGAATTTATTCATATCAATTTCGAATTTAAATTTTAACTAGTCATCCCAGATCTGTTATATATTTTTATATATATAGGTATATATAAATATTTATATATAGTTACCAGTTTCATCATTCTTTAAAATATGAAAACACAAAATTTATTACATGGAATAACATTTATTAATAAATCTTATTTCTACCAGTATCTCTAACCATTATTCTGGATTCGTTAGTATTTTAATAAATGGTGAAACTGGTAACGATAAATTTATTGATGTACCGTGGTCGTCCTATTCCACTAAATACTATTAATGAATATATATATATATATATATATATATATATATATATATATATATATATATATATATATATATATATATATATATATAACCGAATGCTGTATCTCGGCTGGCTACAAATACGTGAATACTTTGATATCAAAATTGATGCCTCCTATATAAATAAAAAGTAAGGCGTCAAATATTTGTAGGTCACTATTTTAGACATTATTTAATATACAACGATGTCAAATCTATAAGTAGTAATCTGTAGCAAATTAAAATGTGTCATCATAAACGATGTTAAATATTTGTACCCAAAAGTGTAATGAAGGGCATAAATCAGCATTTCCTTTACTGGTAAGTCTCTGAGTCCATAATATAGCTACCGCTTGGAAAATGGAAGACACAATGAACTATAAAAACAATTCAAATTAAAAAAAACCTGAACCCCAGTCAATCAGTAAGTGATACAATAACTTAAATAAACGAAGGAGACTGATCTCACAAATTATATAACCATAAAAATGAACATAATTCATGGCTTTACAAAATAAGCATTTATAATTTTAACTGTCACACTAAAAATATAGTACTAAATATGTAGAAAATACAATATCCATAAGAAGGGCCTATGTAAAATGCATTTATAGGCGACAGTGCTATTATATATATATATATATATATATATATATATATATATATATATATATATATATATATTTATTTATTTATTTATTTATTTATTTATATATAATGTAATTCATAGTCGTAATCTATTAAAATTGTTTTAAAATTCTCTTTTCCTTTATCATTTAAAATAGAAGCAAGTGATTCGCTTAAAAACGATACATAATGACTAGTTAGTAATATAATAGGTAAAAAAGCTCACGAGAATAGAGTAACGTCATAACAAAAGCCTTTAGTTAGAATCTAATAATAGTATTTAAATATTAATTATAGTGCGTTAATGAATATTTTTATGACTTAATTAAAAGAACAATGATTTTATGTTTTCATGGTGGGGTTAACCCAATAATGAAGAAATCCTAGTCGAGTAGATATATTTCCATTTTAGATTTTTTTTCAGTGTTATTAGATAACAACGTTATCTGTAAAATGATATTACAACTTTTATCATTGCATTTGTTAAAACCTGGTGACTGGATATCAGTATGTATGACAATTGACTTAAATCTGACTATTGTTTGTATAGATTTTAACGAAAATATGTTTTAAAGTAGATTGAAATTGGGAAAAAACTTCATCAAATCTTCAAATTTCTGAATGTGCTTGAAAAGTACATATATTAATGGTTGATCTCGAAATTTCGGCCATTTTTACCATTTCTCCTAGATGACAATTTGAGAAGCGATATTAATAAAAACTTTGATATGTGTAGGCTTTCTGATACAAATTTAGTTATTAATATGTTGTGTATACTAGTTAATTTGCATTTAAAATTTTATAGAAGTTAATGCATATATCCGACAGACACGTATAAAAATATTTTATATTCAGAATTAACTTCTTCATGTCTAATTATGTAATACACTAAAAACATAATTTTTTCAAACAAAATTGAATTTGAAAGCGAATCAAAGGTTAAAAATCATCAAATGATGAACCTAGCTTGTGGAAAGCTAACTGATGGTTCAACGCAATTTTGTTGTTTTTTCTATAACTAACGATTAACTAACTCATAACACTTTATCATTCGTCAACTTTCCTGCATGTTAAAAGCGTTTCAAAATCGATATCCCGAATACTTACATTTGAAGTCACAAAATGCTGTCAAACACCACTTAGTTAAGTGAATGCATTTCACTTTCATCGGTAGGACTTTTCGTTAACTTCATTTTGAAGCTATAAACATACATTTTAGATACATGTGAAAGAAGAAGAAATAGAAATATATTTTTTTTATTAAACAAAGTTTCGTTTTTCCTAAGTCTGTAGGGAATGAATTTTGTATAAACATAAACATATAAAATTATTGAAAACAAAACTATCATCTATATTTAATTATTCAAATTTAAAATCCATTATTGAAGACGTCCAAGCTTTTTGACGATACTGAAATGAATAGTTGCAATACGTTGGTATTAAGAACTGCGTCTCAGTTTAAGTATCAGAACAATTAAATTGCCTGATCTTCAATGTATTTAATTTATTGATTTTTTAATTTTAGCAATATATTTCGCAGTGCTTTACTCTTATAACTTCATTTATTTGAGCTCTAATCTATAGGATTTAAACCAAGTCAAAACGTGTATTATCTGGTCATTAATTACACTTCCTAAACGAAAAAATGATAAATGTTGTTTGTCGTTGCACAGTGCTACCTTTAAAGTTAACATAACTACGATATTCTGTCGTGTTTGTATGAGTTGCACCAGTAGTTCCGCAATAACCAGATTGATCTTCATTCCTATGTACACATCTTGTCAGTCTTTATGATGTATAGATGCTAATTGGTCTCGTCAGCCTAATGGGCTTTGCACCATTAGTAGAAACCATTTGAAATGTTGGTGTATTCAATATTGTTGATTTTTTTTGACATTGCCGAGTTACATTTTCAGCACCTTAATCAAAAATATAATAGCACTATGTAAACAAATCACAAGACAACATATGTTTAAATTTAGTCGTGATTAGTATACCACCACAAATTAGTGTAGTGAATTCAATTTTATTTCTGAGGAAGGTGCTGAAAACGTCAATCAACATTCAGAAATTAAACGAACATTGGTTGCGCGGGCGGTGATAACATATACTATAATCAAGGTTGCGAAATTGATATAAACACCTGACCCATTAAGTACTTACATTTTGTCAGTATAAACTAAGAATTTTATAATGTAGAAAAGGCAATTCATCCAGTAGACCGGTTTCGTCCTTATTGGGAACTCATCATGTACTGGCCAGAATTTACCGCGGAAAGGACTCGAACCTGGGCACGTCTGCTTCTGAATCTGGTGCTCTAACCACTGAGCCACCCTGCCGCACAATACACAAAAATATAATAACGCTCAGTACACAAATCACAAGACCACATTTGTTTATATCTAGTCTTGATTAGTATACCACCACATCTTCTTAATTCTGATCTTAAGATTAGTGTACTGAATCTATTTTTATTTTTGATGAAGGCGCTGAAAACGTCAAACAACATTCAGCAATATTGGATAGACCAAAGTTTTCAATGGTTAGTACTTATAGTGTGAAAGACATCGGAATGACGGTACTAATTGCATTCAGCCATCACGGAGACTTACACGGCGCGTACTTGGAAATGAGGATCAATCTGATTATTACAGAGCTACTAGCGCAAGTCATAAAATCACGAAAGTAAATCGTGGTTAAGGTAAAACACGAAGGATTTAGCAATTTCTGCTACTACTTTAAGTCGAAAATCATATAACCGTTTCTTTAAATCAAGTTTGCGAGCTTGAAGTAAACACTAACACCAGACTTCGAACAACATAACAAAACTACCGTCAGCCGCAACACTTATTTGAAACAAGTTGTTGTACTTGCAGTACACAATAAACCCATTTTATTTAAAAATCTGTCAATATAGGCAACCAACATGGGTCGAAATTACTGGTGTGTTTCAACCTACCATGATCACCTTTAAAGCATGACGGCAAACTAACTAACGTTGACTGAATCACATTTAATTTATAAAGTAAATTCGAAATTGCACGGCGGAAAATTGAGTAGTGTTAAATTTAAACGAGACATGATTTGGATAAAATTATACGTAAAGTTGGTCTGCACCTTGTTGTTTTGTTTTTCAACGTTCTCTAATAATTGCAATAGCAGTTGTAAACGCACGAGTACTTGTCAGTGATGGTGGTATTGCTTCATTTCTCGATTAGATGGATAAAATTGAATTCGTATTTATCTCAAATATGACACATTGATTTAACTAATGGTGATCCCCATATGCGCAATCAATGATTGCTTACTTGTATAACTTACAAATATGTGGCAAACACTACAACATATTATATTCGTCACAGTATAGAATTTGTGCAGCCGATATTTGGAGTCTAGTACAATGCTTGCTGGATTAAAATGAGAGCTGCAGAACAATATTTTACATAGCTTATGTGTTCATTTAGGATTTACTCTCGTAAGTCAGTTTGTCTTCGTCTTTAATTATCAGTTGTGGTAGATCAAACGCGTCAGAGGAAACGACTGGCATTAGTTTCTTTATGATGTGCGACTGAATGGATGAAAGAGTTTTGTATTTATCTCATGTAAACCAATTTGGTTCAGTGTACATTTAGCACCAGTCGCGAAATCCAAGATTTTTAATTGTGAAGCAAACTTTAATACGAAAAAATCCTTAAAGATTTTATGTAACAGAATATAAAAATATATATATATATATATATATATATATATATATATATCTATATTACCAACATTTATAGTCACGTTTTATATATGTGAAGCTAGTGAGGGAAAAAGCCGAAGATCTTTTCTTGCTTAACTTTTATACGAATTGATGTTTGCTCCTCAATAATCAATTTTCCACCCTGGTCTGATAATGATCATTGCTATTTAAAACGTATCAGTACGTGTAACGTACAGATATTTTGATATATTTTGCGAATATTTAAACAAAAACAGGATTTTTTCATCTCAAGTTTGCACATCTGATCAAAAAAAAATCATTATCATCCACGCGACAAACGACCTGTCAAATGCATTACTTACAAAAATGTGATGAAATCTTCAAAAATACTATGTTCGTGACTGTCGTGGAATTGTGAATCCAACTATATATAGTCAAGTAAAATGTATGCCACATCAGTTATCACATTTCGCGGTAAGCATGACATCATTCAATTCAATATATTACAGTTAAATACTGTTTGTTGCGAAGAACTAATATATATGCAAGTATGTATTAGGTTTTGCGAACCTAGTAACAAATTAGTTCAGTTGTGACCAGGAGGATAGACTAAAGGCAGCATAAACGGAAAGTATAATCTCATCGCACATTCGTGCGACTTCAATGGCGTAACTCACACTGCTACTAATATATGAGTACCGAGTCTGTAAGGATACTAACACGTATGGCTGATGTTATACTTTCCGTTCATGCTGCCTTTGGTTTATCCTTCTGGTCACAACTGAACTAATTTGTTACTAGGTTCGCAAAATCTAATACATACTTGCATATATATTAGTTCTTCGCAACAAACAGTATTTAACTGTAATATATTGAATTGAATGATGTCATGCTTACCGCGAAATGTGATAACTGATACGATCAAGGCCAGAGTGTATGGATTTACTGGAGTAACAGGCGTTCAGAAATCGTTGTAATTCTCAATTTCGATGAACTTTAGCATAAATTGATATCCATCAGGTTGGTATCATGTAACGAATCGGAAACCATAGTGTTAGTATCTGGTACTCATCGATTTCAAAAAAAGGTATCAGATACTAACACAATAGCCATAGTGTTAGTATCCTTTACAGACTCGGTATATATATTATATAGTGTGAGTTAGCATTGAAGTCGCATTGTCGTTGACTTTAGATTATGTTAGCTTCACTATTACAGGTTTACACATTCGTCTAGGAGATTGTACCGTCCTATTATTCCACATTCTTCTACCAAATATATAGTGGTTAAAAGGCGTAATACCGGCTCCTACTGATGAGTCGCCAGTAAGCACGAAACGAATGTGCATGAGATTATACTTTCCGTTCATGCTGCCTTTGGTTTATCCTTCTGGTCACTACTGAACTAATTTGTTACTAGGTTCGCAAAACCTAATACATACTTGCATATATATTAGTTCTTTGCAACAAACATTATTTATCCGCGAATTTTATTTGATGCTGAAATTTTACAAAATACGCAGCTATTCTACATTATCCGGTTTCAATGACCACTTGAATTTCACATTATTTGGATTGTTGTGTGAATATTTGATATTGCATTGTTACAATGCATCAATGTTTCTAAATGATAACTATTTTTAAAACTTCTTTCAGTCTGAATACCTATTTTTTTAATAATAAATGTAATCATATTATGATATTTTATTGACGTTTTCGCAGTTAATATCGAATAAGTATGTATTTCAATTAATTGAATAGGAAATTGCTTCACTTGACGCTAACATTTTATACAATCTTATGGTCTTTGTTAAAAAAATCAATAATTTTAAGAAAAATTGAAATATAATATTATTAAAAGAGGTATGCAGCACTGCTTAATTACTCCTTCTTTACGTGAGCTTGAATGAATATAAAGGACTTATAGCTATACATAGCTTTAGAAGTAGGTTAGGTTTATTTATAAAAAATGCAGATAGTAAACAAAAACTCTTACCTTAAAGCACTGTTCCATTTTTAAAATGTCATTATAAATAGCATCGATTTATCAAACATTGCCAAAAATTAGACATGCAAAATAAATTAACTGCCACAAGCCGGACTTATGGCATATGCATTTATTGTGGATACCGATTTTTGAATAGCTGCAGTGTCACACTTAGGCTTAGCTACTCACTCATACGCATACAAACAGACCCTCCCACACACACACAAACAATTAAATATACATGTGCAACTTTGCAGCGAAATCTGAATAAACGACTCATAAATTTCCTGATTTTGGCTTGTGTTCATTGTTTAGAGTCAGTAACTATATTGCAAACGCAGAAGCAGTTAGTCGCTACAAACATAATTATCGATATGGTAAGTTGTTGTTTAAGGCAAAAATCAAAAATTGAAACCACAGAACGTTGTTTATTACAAAGGAAGTACCGCATATTTTAAATATGAAGTGTTCCGGTCTAAAAATAAAATAAGACTTCAAAATATTTATAAATTTAATGGGTTTAGCATTTTCACCACCTTGTTCAACAAATTCGTTAAAAGAAGGTAGAATAAATGCAGTCTTGCCATTTGCTGAAAACTATTTGGCTATTGAGCAACACTTTGCCTTATTCCTTGCTAAACGAAATGTTTTATAATTTTATTTTATCTAATAGTATTACAGTTAAATAATGTTTGTTGCGAAGAACTAATATATATGCAAGTATGTATTAGGTTTTGCGAACCTAGTAACAAATTAGTTCAGTTGTGACCAGAAGGATAAACCAAAGGCAGCATGAACGGAAAGTATAATCTCATGCACATTCGTTTCGTGCTTACTGGCGACTCATCAGTAGGAGCCGGTATTACGCCCTTTAACCACTATATATTTGGTAGAAGAATGTGGAATAATAGGACGGTACAATCTCCTAGACGAATGTGTAAACCAGTAATAGTGAAGCTAACATAATCTGAAGTCAACGACAATACGACTTCAATGCTAACTCACACTATATAATATATATACCGAGTCTGTAAAGGATACTAACACTATGGCTATTGTGTTAGTAACTGAAACCTTTTTTAAAATCGATGAGTACCGGATACTAACACTATGGTTTCCGAGTCGGTACATGATACCAACCTGATGGATATAAATTTATGCTAAAGTTCACCCAAATTGAGAATTACAACAATTTCCGAACACCTGTTACTCCAGTTAAACCATACACTCTGGCCTTCATCGATATCAGTTATCACATTTCGCGGTGAGCATGACATAATTCAATTCAATATATTACAGTTAAATACTGTTTGTTGCAAAGAACTAATATATATGGCTATTGTGTTAGTAACTAATACCTTTGGTGTATCCTTCTGGTCACAACTGAACTAATTTGTTACTAGGTTCGCAAAACCTAATACATACTTGCATCTAATAGTATGTCCAAATTTATTAAATCAAGTTTGTGACCTTGAAGTAAACACCAATCACATTGTATTTAACCAGTCGTCGAACAACATAACAAAACCACCGCCAGTAACACGCACTGACGCGTTTCGACTTTCCGTGCTCATCATCAGAGTATGACGGCAAGCAGACTAACGAGGATCAAACCGCATTGCACATATATGGAAAGCAAAATTAGACATGCGGCTCTCAGCGCTAGTAGTCATGCATACATTGTACGTGACTGGAAATGTCGGCTGCACAATTGCTATGCAGCCACCAAAATTAATTGTTTGTAGCTTTCGCCACACACATATATATAGATAATAAAATTGGGCCATATGTCCAAACAGTATGTCCAAACGCACAACCAGCACATAACCCGAAACCGTAAAAGTATAGTACAAGGCGATTGACGATCTATAAATATTCTTACAAAAAATACCTACGAATAGGTTATCGTATTTTCTATTACCTTAATAATAGACAAAAATTCGGCAAATTATCGATGAAAACACATTTTGATGCCATGTACGTATTAATGGAGTAAAATATGTACCAAATTATGAAAAATGGATCTGCAATATTTTTCGCAATGTTCCATTGAAGAAACTAAATATATTTAATCATTTGCATACTGATTCTCCATGTGCTTCGTGATAAGAAATCTCATATATCCGTTTGTGCATATATATACACTATATATATGTATATATATATATATATATATATATATATATATATATATATATATATATATATATATATTCGTAGTTATGAACTAAGCATCACACGCTCATTTACAAGGTAGTTTATTATGGTAAAAAGGGCTTTAAAATGCTAATGTGCAATTCAAGTATGAACTTGTAGAAGAATTTGTTTATCAAAAGATATTCTATGAAAGGGAAGGCATATATCTATGGGGTTATTTTATCGATTCCAGAAAGGTTTGCTTTATGTCTGATTGGACTAGGTATCTCAGTGCACTACTCAAAGGCCTGAGTAGAGTCGGCCTAAACTTCTTCTTACCTTTTTCCTTACTGAAAGATCAGCCTGTTATGTATTTCTTGATCAACACCTAAATTGCTTTCGAGAATTATAATAATTTTTATTCAATCCAAATTGAAGTCATTATTAATAATGCGATTTACGAACTAAAATAATGAACCTCAGAGTAAAATCTATTTGCCCAAGTTGCAGGGTAATATCACTGGCACTTGAACAACATACAAACACGCAGTGAGGAGACTGCCAGTTCAAATCACTTCTGCTTTCGAATAAATAAAGTCACGAAACATGATTCAAGTAATTTTAATGAGCTTGATTAAATAATAAATAATTATAATTACTTTTCTGATATCCAGAGACTCAATAACATACTTGTAAGCATGTACACATAAGCAGGATCAAACAAATACGTATAATTTAGAAATAATTGTGCAAATTTGGTAAATGGAACAAACTCTGAAGAGATAATTTATCGAATAATAGTATCTATAAAAATTTAGATATCCAGCATTTTACTAAATTAATTTACAAAGAGCGTCATTCTGTTTTAAGTATCAGATTTTAATATTATATGCATGTTCGTTGCGGGAGGTTCCTGTAATTTTCCCAATTTCAGGCTTATAATGCTCCTGAATTTGCTTCTTTCATAATTGCTTAGTCCTATATAAAAAATAATTTTAAAATTACTACTTTTTGATAAGTTGACAATACCGGACATCTCGTTCGCACATGATTAACTCGGCTTGTTCTTTTACTATTCATTGAATCAAGAAGGAAATAAAACCTTGTGCTTTCCCACAATTAGCTGCTACAACGAAACACGAAGACTTTTTCGATGGCCTTACTGTATAATCATTTAAAATGGCTTCAGCTACACCCCCTTCTGTTGTTTTCCGGATCTTACTTTTTGTTTGGCCATTCTTTGCGAAAATTATCTAAAAAATTGTAACTTCATTTTAATTGAAAAACGATTCAATGAATAAAGAGTTCTTATAATTTAATTATCTGACAGTGAATAGATAAATAATAATATATTCACCATATTATATACTGTTCAATTGTGACACAGCGCATGTAACCGTATAAACTGGGAATAATGACGAAGTAGTATCCAGCTTTAGAAATGCAGGCACACTATCTCGTCGGAATTCAAAATACCCACTCAATTAAAACAAAATTTATTTAAAATAAATTAATTTTACAATTGTAATATAATGGCCAGTGTATTTGTCTATATTAAATACACACACACACACACACATATATATATATATATATATATATATATATATATATATATATATATATATATATATCTTTATTATGTCCATTGCCTTCAAATATTATCACAGTATATTTCTAATTAGGAAGAAAAAACACATTAATAACAATGTGGATAATGGCCATTTATTTCGAGACTACTAAACTTCACTTTACAATCTTTCATTTATATACATACTGGGTTTTCATTTGATTATGTTGGTGGCAACAAATCTGACTCGGTTTTACTTCTATTTATTGTTTACATTGAGTGTGTAAAAACGAATAATTATTGCATGCAATTGATAAATTATTATTCAGCCACTCTGGTCTAAATTAGTTAGATGAAAACAACGGTTATAAAAATGCACACACACACACCTGTGACACGCGAATATCTAATGAAAGGTCAGTCTGAGGTATATAAATATTATGACTAGAGGAAATAACACACTTGCTTCATTTGTTTCGTGAAATGCATCTGATGAAGATCTACGGTAATGTGAATCGAAATATTATGAAAAAAGAAAATTACTGGAACAATGAAAGCTGTGTTAATCAAAACGCAGACCAGGTAATTTTAATATTTATTGTTTAGTTTGATTTGTAAGTGTATATTTGTGTGTCTGTGTCCGCTTTTTTTGCGTGTAAAGGTCTTTTTCGCTGTATTGTAAGGTGATGTCTGGGATCTGGTCATTCTTGCATTGATGGATTGAGAGTTAACCAATTATTCGCATTGTTGGCTGTTAAGTGTACAGATGTTACTTTCCCGAGTGTTGTCTTTCGTTTCGTCTTGATTCTCAGGTGCGGATTACAGTGTTGAATGCTCATATCGTCTAGAAATTTCTGTCTTTCCTCTTCAGTTTTTTGACAATCAGATCGAATTTTTGTGGAGTCTGGCCATGGGGGTGCTTGTTTTTGAATTGATGCTACTAAATTGTTGTTGGGTTTTGTGATTCGTGGCCAGTCGATTAAAATTTCATTTTGATGACAATTTTGAATGTTTAGACCGGGCGCTTGTTGTTTCATAAAATCGGCGGTATATATGAATATAACTTTTATTATTTTGCTTTTTTATCTGACGGTACTATTTCCCTTTAAATGTAAATTTGATGTTCCTGTACATAATAATATGAGGTCTTTGGTATCTTTGGTGTATGTAGGAAATTTTTTAAGTTCACTTTGAATCAGGTCACACAAGATCATCGTAGTTTTTTCCAGTGAAATTTTCATAAATAAGAATGAGACGCCAAGCAAGATAATTTTTTTGTTTAGGACGTTTTTTCCCACCGTTATATTTCCTACCTCGAAGGTGTTCTTGATGTCGTTTGTGTTTGCGATATTTTGTAATGGTTGATGTAGTTTGCCGAGAAACTTAGATGGTTTATTTTGTGGTGCATTTATCATTGACATAATGGGCGGCATCGGAGGAAATCCTGAGCCTGTCAAGTCTTTATGAGTTTTTGGTTTGCCATACCATCTTTCGGTGTTTGTTCCGACAGGTTTGGCCTTTTGGATTTCCTCTATGAGTTTTGATCTAGTTTCTTAATAAGCCATTACATATAAGACTCGTTCTTCAATTTTTTTCATAATTGAATTTATTCTCGATTCGATATTTGTTGAATTATTTTTCTAATTAAACGAACATTGGTTGCGCGGGTGGTGATAACAATTATTATAATCAAGGTTGCGGTCTCCGATATAAACACCTGACCCATTAATTACTTACATATGTCAGTATAAACTAAGAATCGTATAGTGTAGAAAAGGCAATTCATCCAGTAGACCGGTTTCGTCCTTATTGGGAACTCATCAAGTACTGGCCAGAATTTGCCGCGGACAGGATACGAACCTGGGCACGTCTGCTTCGGAATCTGGTGCTCTAACCACTGAGCTATCCTGCCGCACACTACACTACACACAATTTTCAGTTATATACTAACCAATGTAACTTGGTTAGTCAATTTTTCCTTTAGGTGGAGCTCATATGGCATCCATTTAGACCCAAAGTTCCAACTAACCATGCCCAATCTGTCATTACTGAACAGACACCACATTACATGGGGAAATGGTATTGAAATGAACATTTATATAAATAAACGAACATTGGTTGCGCGGGTGGTGATGCCACATGAGCTCCACCTAAAGGAAAAATTGACTAACCAAGTTACATTAGTTAGTATATAACTGAAAATTGTGTGTAGTGTAGTGTGCGGCAGGATAGCTCAGTGGTTAGAGCACTAGATTCCGAAGCAGACGTGCCCAGGTTCGTATCCTGTCCGCGGCAAATTCTGGCCAGTACCTGATGAGTTCCCAATAAGGACGAAACCGGTCTACTGGATGAATTGCCTTTTCTACACTATACAATTCTTAGCTTATACTGACATATGTAAGTAATTAATGGGTCAGGTGTTTATATCAAGACCGCAACCTTGATTATAATAATTGTTACCACCACCCGCGCAACCAATGTTCGTTTAATTATATAAATGTTCATTTCAATACCACTTCCCCATGTAATGTGGTGTCTGTTCTGTAATGACAGATTGGGCATGGTTAGTTGGAACTTTGGGTCTAAATGGATGCCATATGAGCTCCACCTAAAGGAAAAATTGACTAACCAAGTTACATTAGTTAGTATATAACTGAAAATTGTGTGTAGTGTAGTGTGCGGCAGGATAGCTCAGTGGTTAGAGCACCAGATTCCGAAGCAGACGTGCCCAGGTTCGTATCCTGTCCGCGGCAAATTCTGGCCAGTACTTGATGAGTTCCCAATAAGGACGAAACCGGTCTACTGGATGAATTGCCTTTTCTACACTATACAATTCTTAGTTTATACTGACATATGTAAGTAATTAATGGGTCAGGTGTTTATATCAAGACCGCAGCCTTGATTATAAGAATTATTTTTCTGTTTGTTTTCTCGTATTAATTTCGATCATGTGGCAGGTCGTACATAACTCTCAGTTCGTTGTTTTCGTAATTCGTTTATATGCCTCTTTGTGATGATCTTGCTGCCCTTCTGTATTGTCCTAGTGATTTAACTATCACAGAATTCAGTACTAGTCCATTGAATGCCTGTGGGCGGTGTCTTTTGTCAAGCCATTTTAGGAATTTTCCGTCGCAGTCTGGTTATCAATAACGTCGCGTTTGCTTAGGTTTCACTTAATGATACAGAATTTTTCTCCTAAGTAGATTAATTCTTTCCGATGTTTTGAAAAGATCGCTTTAGAATAAATGCGAATAAATGAATCATGATTTTTAGGAAATTTTGGATGTGAGGGAATTTTTTCCAGATCCCTTGTGAGGTCTGAAGTTTCTTTGTAAAAGCCTCGTATTCGCTGTCGTTGAAAATTGCATGTTGGCAGCCTAGAGATTGAATGATTCCCTCAGCATCTTGCAGTTATTAATGTTTGTCCTCGACTGTATTAGGCAATTAATTGATTATAAGTTTTTTCGGTTTATGGTTATTTGAAATGCACTGCTTGAAAAGCTTTTTTCCACAAAATTTGATTGCTAACATGATTTGCAAAACTTTCCAGAAATTGGGCAGTCAGACAATTGCTTGTAAGATAAGTGTTTAGTCCCTTACGGGTAACAGGCTGACCCTTGACTTGAATAATAGTTATTATGTCGACTACCTTCGAATATTACACAGCATATTTCTTATTAGGAAGAAAAACACAATAATAACACCGTGAATAATGACCATTTATTTCGAGACTACGAAACATCTATTTACAATCTTTCAATTATAAACATCCTGGGTTCTCATTTGATGATTGGGGTGGCAACTGGTCTGACTCGGTTTTACTTCTTTTTCTTGTTTCCACTGAAAAAAACAACGTCTTTTTTGCGTGGCCTGATTAAAAAGGAGTTTCAAGATTTTTCTATAGACATTAATGATATCAAGGTCTTATATTAGCATGTACAAAAACCGTGCAATTAAAATTTGTAGTCAAATCAATGATATAGATATGGGAAGCTGTATTGCACCGCTCCTGGCAAATTTATACATGTAACATCTGAAAAAAACGAGTCAAAGTGTATAATTGCCCAGTGCGCATTCCAAAAAAGATTTTTAGATGATATATTATTGTTCATCCACAGACGTAGCAGTCCAAACAGAAATCCTCAAGCAAGCAAAGTGTGACGATCCAGATATCAAATTCATTCTCAAGGTAGAGGAAGACAATAGTTTTCCCTTCTTGGACATCTTGGACACATTGGGGAATAAAATGGTGATTTGATATTGGCAAGAAGTAGAAAATCAAGTTTCACTGTGAACTACATTTAGTTCAACATGTCACAAAAGAAACCTTGTTATCAGCCTAACAAACAGAATCTGGAAGATATGCTCTGCACAAAAGATTGGGAATAATTGGGCTACCCGATAAAAATTTTGCTAATAAACAACCACCCAGAGCGGTTCATTAATGCCAACATTGGACCACATCAGATTCGTACTAGAGAGTATACTGCAAATTGATTAAAAAGGCTTGGCATCGCCAGGAAAATGAGTTATTACGAATAATATATTGAATATGAGACACCCAGCCAATTTGGCCAATTTCTTAGACTTCACAAGTAAAATCATAAAAAATTATATATATATATATATATATATATATATATATATATATACTATATATATATATATATATATATATATATATATATATATATACAAGCTCATTGTACAAAGCAACAAGCGCCCGGCTTGAACATTCAAACATTTTATCAAAATGATATTATTAACGATTGGTATTAATAACTTGACCAGACTCAAAAATCCTTCTCTCGCATTGACAACAAACTGAAGAAGAAAAAAAGCTGCATATACTGTATCACAACCATTGTTAAAAGCGAAAGAAATTTGAAAAAATTAGTATTCAACAATGCAAACTGCGCACCCTGCGCTGTTAATAAGGGGACTGACAAAAATTGAGAAACAAGGCGAAACGAATGAAGACACTCGGGGAAAATGATTTTTACACGTAAAAGACAACAATGCAAACAATAGATTGACTCTAAATCCATCAATACATGAATGACCAGATCTTTGACATCTCTTTGCAATGTACTGTAAAAGAAACTTATACGCAAACACAAACACACACTTGCACATACGCATATAATCTTACAAATCTGACAAATCAAGAAATAGAAGTAAAACCTAGTCAGACTAGTTGCCATCCACATAATCAAATGAGAACTCAGGATTTATATGAATGAAAGATTTTAAAGTGATGCGTAGTATTCTCGAAATAAATAACCATTATCCATTTTTATTATAATCAAGATTGCGGTCTTGATATAAGCACCTGATCCCTTAATTACTTATATATGTCAGTTTTTACAGTATAGAAAAGGCAATTCATCCAGTAGACCGGTTTCGTCCTTATTGGGAACTCATCATGTACTGGCTAGAAATTGCCGCGGACAGGGCTCGAACCTTGGCACGTCTGCTTCGGAATCTGGTGCTCTAAGCAGACGTGCCCAGGTTCGAGCCCTGTCCGCGGCAAATTCTGGCCAGTACATGATGAGTTCCCTATAAGGACGAAACCGGTCTACTGGATGAATTGCCTTTCCTCTACAATTCAATTCTTAGTTTATACTGACACATGTAAGTAAATAATGGATCAGGTACTTATTTCAAGATCGCAACCTTGATTATACTAATTGTTATCACCTCCCGCGCAACCAATGTTCGTTTCATTACCAAATTTTTTTATTTAAGTATTGTTTCGTCCTAATAATCAATATATTTTGTAATATATATACATATATATATATATATATATATTTTTTTTTTTTTTGTTTTGACTACCATGGATATTATGTCGAAGCATTAAAATTATCATCTCCGCCACTTAAGCCGTGCATTGCCTTCAAATTTTGTATAAGACACATGTAAGCTGTTTCGTATAAGTTTTCTGCTAGGCCTCATTGTCCAACGGGACAACGCCGATTCCGTGATTTTATGCAAAATCCATGCTACTTGAGAAAAAATCATTGAATTAAAGTATAGTGACAGTATTTACTTTGTTTCTGGCATAAAGTAATAATTGCAGAATGCCTCAAATTAAATTGAGTTCCGATACCGTTTTTTCTAAACTGAACAATTATCCATAGTATCCTGAATTTCCTTGTCAGTGATACGTTACGGAATGCATTCGGGTTAATATCGTGCAATTAATTACCAGTCGTTCAAAATGCATATTGTACACACACGAAATAAAAGTGAAAAATACAACTGTATACCAGGAAATCGCAAATATATAGCATGATAATTCATTTTTACCTGACCTTTAAAGGACAGTTTTTTGTTCCCCACTCAGCTTCCGTGTTTAGTTTTACATTTTTATTAATATCAGAGTGCTTCATAGATTTTGTAAGAAAGCTCACGTTTCCGGTTCTATTTTCCGAGCCAATCCTCAGAGTTGACGACTTTTCACTAAAACATATATATATATATATATATATATATATATATATGTATATATATATATATATATATATATATATAAGTTTTAAATAATAATCTCTCCTATATATATCTCTGTATGTGCATGTTGCCAGCTCTGATGATATGTTGGCATTATAGAACCAAAAACCTAAGCTTTGTTTTGGAATGTAGGTACAGCTACGATATGCATCAGAATGTAAAATTAAGCTATTAAGATAGACGACCAGGAAAATTTTCTATCAATGGGAATATATTTTGGCGACATAAAGCTTATAAACTTGGCCAACCAACAATAAATGTTGCAGGTTTAATCAACAAGCAATTATCTGAAAGGACATTTTGTGACCGAAAGCTTATGTGTCCTGGAATATGAACTGAATAAAAGTCGACATCTGGCAACCATGAATGCTAGTTAATTAGATATTATTGTGCAAGTTTTGGCAGATCATGAGTTACAAACTAAGAATTCGTTTTAAATTATTATTCCTCATTATACGTTGTTGTAAACTTAATATGAAAATGTGATGAATTCTAATAAAATTAATGTAACAGTCGAATTTTATGACAAATATAAATGTATTTTAGGTTTTACTCTAGTGAGTATATTTATAATGATTTGATGCTTTCATGGCGTAAATTATAAGTTATCATGAACAATATCAATATCGCTTCATGAGGAAATAAATTAAAACAATAAAAAGTTTAAAATTGCAATATTATACAAAGAGGAGGATCTACGTCTCTTGACACTAGGCGTAGACTGAAGAGAAAGAATTTTACGGAAGGAAGACTAGAACAAGACAACGAGTCTATTTATTAGTTGTCGTATAAATGCGAACGGAAAAATGAGGGAATATTACATTCTTAACGTTGAGTATAAAATAATAGTAATTTTAAGTGAATTATGGATAACAATAAAGGTGTCAGGTAAGAACGAAGAAACAAGCGATCGACTCACGCAGTAAACATGAATCGGCCGATGACCGATAAAAAGAATAAGCGCAGGAGTAAAATGCAGTCTTACGCCATTTTTTCCCAGAAAGTGCTACATCAGGTTCATCCGGAAACATTCATTACCTACAAGGATATAGCAATAATGGACTCTGTAGTTAAGATTATATTTGAACACATTGGTGACGAGAACTGCTGCCTTTCTCAATACAAAAATAAGTTGACCATTCCCAGTGGCGCGGTGCGGCCATCTGTAAAGATGCTTTTGCCTTGTAAGCTGGCAGTGCATGCAATGTTGATTGGCACAACAGATGTCACAATCTAAAATACTAGTCACAACTAATATCCGCCTATACTAAACCGCATAACCTCAAAGCGCGCGGGTTAAAATACGAATTCAACCGGTGCAAATTGCGATGTCCATGTATAAATCGCCCCAACAAGTTCTACAAAAGATGTTTTGACAATTTTTTAACCTATAAAAACATTTTGTGTGATCGAGCCACATGGAGTTTATTTTTTTCTTATTATAAAATGTTTTTTTAACTTTATAAATTTACTCTTATTTAATTCTTGTTATTCAGTTTGCAACTGTGCCCTTCTGTTAACTAGGGAAAATCGAAACGTGTCGGAAGTGTGAATGAGGGTAGATTTCACTTGTTGTGTAACTGTTAGGATGAGAAGTGTTTTTTGTTTACCTGAAGTTCAAAACCCAAATTGAAATTTAGAAATGCATTTTTTTAACTTGATAATGAATTGAATAATTTATTTCGTAATAAAATATCGGATTATTGCTCGGTGGGCAATAACATTTACTAATATAATGCTAATTAATTGACACAATCATCAATACTAAATAATACTAACACGCGCCTATATAAATATTACTACCGTAAGTTAAACATGGTTACAAATGCATTGGCTGTTATAACATTAAAACAAGAAGCTTTCTAGTATTTGTTGAACATCTGTGAATGTTAAAAATCTTTAAAACACAGGGCTATAGATACCTAACACAGTGGTTCAAAATGAATTATTTTCTATTGGAATGCCAGTAACAAATTTTATTTATTCTTTAAAATTTACAAGCATTTTTTAGCATAATTATTTATCTCTTTCATCCTAAAACTCATAAAAATATATTTAAGGGAAAACTCGGTTTCTTCATCATACAAAAATATTTGATTATCAAGCGTAACATTTCCGTATCTATTCATGTTTAAAAAAGCTGAATTTCTTTTTCACAACAAGATGCTTGCTAACTATTAATTAATTAAAACAAGGTTACGATCTTGATATTAACACCTGATCTATTATGTACATACATTTTCAGTATAAACTAAACATTTCATAATGTAGGAAAATAAATTCATTAGTAATCCAGTTTTTGATCTTATTGGGGACTCATTACACACTCTCGAGAATTTGCCGCGGACAGGCCTTGAACCTGGGCATGTCTGCTTCGCATACTGGTGCTCTAACCACCAAGCCACCATGATATACACTACGTAAATTTTTTAGTTATATAATAACTAATTTTACTTGATCAACCATTCATTTTGATGGAGCCTCATTAGCATAACGTCGGACCTAAAGTTCAAACTAATCACCCCTAATCTGTCATTATAGAAAAGGTACCACTCTACCTGGGGACGTGGTATTGAATTGAAAATTTATATAATTAAATGAGTATTTGTTGCGAGGTGGTGATAAATATTAGTTAAATCAATGTTTTGGTCTTGTTATAAACACCTGTTCCATTATGTACATACATTTGTCAGTGTCAACTAAGCATTGTGTAATGTAGAAAAGTCAATTAACTTAATAGACCGGTTTCGTAATTTTGAGGAACTCATTACGCACTGTCCAAAGCAATTAGTGCACACTTTTATTATCATGTACACATGCTGTCATGCACGGTGGTGTATAAATATGCATGTGTGTGATCTCATGTGGTTGCGGAAAATATTTGTTGTGAAAGAAAAATAGATATAAATTACTACATTTTGACACGAATAACACAATTGTCATAGTTATTGTTTGACAGAATTATTGGGTGTTTTTTTCTAATCGGGTGATTGAATCAGATAGTAAATACGAAGATATTTAGCGGAAACCTACAGTATCTAATAAACCACTATAAACTTGACGTCGTGTTCTTCAAAGAATAATTTATACGATGACCTTCAGATCTAAACAGCCAACAGTGTGAGAAATGCTTAGATAGGAGAAATAGAGCAGTGTATCAGGTGTTGAAGCCTACAGTACTACATTGTCAAAAGGGCTAAAAATATCACTTGGAAACAGGTTCCATAATAAATAAGGCGGATCCACAGCGTGCAGTGTGTATTTGAAAACCATGCTAGACAAGCAAATTGCATCAACATTTTATCGCGCATAAATTTGAATATCATCTGATGTCAATCTATGACAAGAATTTGATAACAAACCAGAGAATCAAAGATTATAAGGCGAATGTAAAATACCTTGTTTGTTAAAATTAAATTAAATTCAAAGTCGTAAATTTGTAATTTTGGTGAATATTACTATTTTAGTTCGATAAATTATATAATGGCTCAAGCATTGACCATTTAATATTACTGAAAATGTCGATAAAAATCGGAAAACGACAAATATGAAATAATTAAAGATAAGACTAAAATATGATCAGCATTTTTCCGGAAGTTGCATGGAATTGCCTTTAAATGCATAGAGAAATTCAATGATACTGCAAGATATAAAATAATAAATTTTATTTATACGTGGTAAGAAGAAAGCAAACATGGTCATTTATCGTTCTTTAATGATTATTCATAAATATTGTTGAATGGCTATGCGCATGGTACTTTTTTCTTCAGTGGATCTGAATTATTAACAGATGAATATAATTAACCTTGTACTAAATAATGCGATTCTTACTAAATACTCGACAACCAATATGAAGATTACGGATAGAGTGTATATATCCAGTTCCTCCGAATTAGAGTTTGAGCAGGATTTGAATTGTATGTAGCTACGCTTGTTTTGAAACATAAAAAGGAAAAAACATTAGGCGAATTATGATATTAATTTCTTTTTTACCATTCATAGTTCGCGAAGGCATTCATTTTAAAATCAATTATACTAAAAAGAATTAAAATAGGGGATCTGAAATACCTGGTTAATGAACTAAAGAGATTGAAGGAATTATTCACGAAAAATGGCTGCCTAAATCGTATAAAAGTAATCATTCTAGATGACTTTAAAACATTTGAAACTAAAAGAAATCGGGCAGAACAGGAAAGGCAATTAAAGAAGAATTTGATGCTGATGTTTTAAAATTACATATTACGTAGAAAAGAAAGGACAATATATGTTTATTATAACAGTAGAACGGTATTTATACACACTTGTCAATTTAGTTAATAAGCCTCCGAACCAATAAAATAAAATAGAATGCCGGAACAAATAAGGGGTATATAAGATACCTCACAAATATTAAAATGTTGGGTTTATATCGTAATCCATGCAACCAATTAAGGTAAGTAGAGGGGACCGAAGAACGGCATGCAACTATGAGCACTTTTACTGATTGGACCTAACCAGGCGCTTCGGCCACCATATATACTAGGTAGACTGTAAACACATCTAGCGATGCAAGTGCAGTAGGTTAACTAGGTTAATTGATTAACACAGTTAGACAAGTCTGCAAGAGATGTCATTAATTTAGCAGCTGTAGAAAAATCTTTTGTTCTAATATTTGACACGGTTTTACATCTTCGCAGAAAATGTGTGTTGGATGAACGATATGTGAAACCGTGAGAGGGGGGCTCGAACAGTGTTATATGATTCTATCGCACTATAGTTAATATTGTGTGATTTACTTTCTGTTTTTCCATATATCTATAATAAAAATCATTTAATTCTTATCTCTTTTCTATTAAATTTATCTTTATTTTGATTGTATCAGTTCCAAGGATATATATATATATATATATATATATATATATATATATATATATATATATATATATATATATATGCATACATAAAGCTGTGTGTATAGGTATTTCAGATTAAAAATGAATTTGATGGGCTAGATTATATTCATTTGATCGGCACGGAATAGGCAATTTATTCATTAAATATTATGCATACACGTAATTATACATGTTAACACGTATGTTCATATAATTATGTGAAATGCGTACGTGTTGGAAAATAGTTATTCAATGTGTTATAACTTGTTCTATCCTAACCAAAAGAGACTGTCGTCCAAAACACTGAGGATAAATGTATAAAATACATTTAAGGAGTTCAATTTGAACGTGAATACCTCCATTTGCATAATAAAAGTTTTGAAAGATCAATGGTTGTCGATACTAACCTGAGGATTAACTGAACTTGGTTAGGGAAAAATAATGTTGCATTTCCATTAATTTTTTATTTCCTGATGTGAAGGCATTGGCTTTTTAATAAATTTGCAAAGGCCAACTCCTCAATATAATTTTAGACGTAAAATAGAACAAGTTCACATAAATTTTATTTACTTTTACGAGATGAACTTGCGTCATGTACATATGTCTGTACGAAATGGTGCAACTCAGAATTTTTCAGTTACATGTAATAACATGCACGCGCATGCTCAGCTAAGTGAAGCTACAGTGATCTCGAACAAATTTCTCATGCTTCATTGGAAAAACATTCATAATGCATGCATGTTTATAGCTTCAATTTTTTCAGATAAATGTATTTGCATGCAAATACACCTTTATCCATGTGAAACTATAGGGGTTATATAACATTCGCGCTTACAGGCGTCGGTCTATTTGATTTATTCCCACTTTTATATATGGCGCATATCTGATTTTCCATAGCTAATTTATTAAATGCAGTCGTGCGATTGAAAATAATGCAGCTTTTGAGCGTCTCTCTAGATCCCAAAATATTTTTGTTTATTTCCAGCTGGAAAACATGAATTTCAAAATTATTGTCATCGCCCGCGCAATAATAATAGTTTTATATTAAAATTCATGTACATGTTGCGAAGGCTCTAAAACGATTCTGTATGTGACTGCTCCGTGATTGTGCAAACAAAATTTCCAACAAAAGTTCCATATTTATGTAAGTAGTAGAAGTTAGAGACGCATATTTGATTTCCATAACTTATTTATGAACATAATTCGAACCTCTGCATCCAGATTGTTTCGTATTCTGCTGAGGATCTTTGAAGGCCGAAACACGTCAATACGTCTGAATGCTAGTAGTTTTTCCATATAAAGTTACCCGTTGGGAAAAACGGTACCGATGTTTATTTCTATCTCGCGTTGTCGAGATAAATACTTATTTTCAAAAACCGCAAATGTAATGTTTTTGTAACTGTACAACATTTAATTTTGACGAAAGTTGTAAATTATTAGTTTTCCTGACCACATAGTATATGTGCAGCTGATATTCCCAGGCAATTGCATTGTTGTCGAGACCACTAGAAATAGGAATCGCATGTCTGATTTGCCATAAGATATATGTGAACTGCGGTTTGATCCTTAGAATTCAGATTTCTTTGTGCTCTTTTGTCAAGACGCGTCCGTACGTGTGATTGCTAAGTTGTGCAACAAGTAATAACGTAACTTCACAATTATCCGAGCATAATTCTAGACAAGTTCTCTTAAATGCTTTTACTTGTGATATTTTGAAACTGGCTTTATAATTCATTTTTCAAAGCAACATTCGATGAATAATAAAATAAGTACAACTTTCGTTTAAATGATATGGTATATAACTACTGGGATATCACATATTTATTGTTGGCGTTTCACCCAATCAACGTGCGTCATTTTTGCGTGGGCGGTTTAATTGCTTTAACTGAGTAGAATTCAGTTATATGTGTTTAAATGCACTACTATCATTATCTAAGCGAATCATAAGTGATAAATACATTTCGGAAGATTCAGTTATTACATTTCAATTGACTGACAAGTAAACTTCATTAGCAAAATGCAAAAATCTAAATTTGATAACTGATATGAATCAAGACCAGCGTTTATTTATTTACGGGAGTAACAGATGTTCAGAAATAGTTGTAATTCACAAATTTTGTGAATGTTAGCATACATTGAAATCTATTGTGTTGGTACCATGTACAGAATCGACAACCATAGTGCTAGTACAGTGCACCATTTCGGTACCATAATGTTGGTACCGGGTACTGAATTAAAAGCCATAGTGTTGGTACATATTAAAGAATCGGTGTGGATATTATGTATAGACAATTAGCTTTGAAGTCAAATTTTCAAAGACTTTATATAAGGTTAGCTTCACTACAGCAGGTTTACACTTTCATATAGGGATAGTGCCGTCGTATTTTCTCTTATTCCTCTCCCAAATATAAAGTTGGTAAAGGGCGTAATACCGACTCCTACTGATGAGTTGCCAGTAAGCACGAAACGAATGTGCTCAAGATTAATCTTGCCGTTCATGCTGTCTTTGGTTTATCCTTCTGGTCACAACTGAACTAATTTGTTACTAGGTTCGCAAAACCTAATACATACTTGCATATATATTAGTTCTTCGCAATAAACAGTATTTAACTGTAATATATTGAATTGAATGATGTCATGCTTACCGCGAAATGTGATAACTGATATCGATGAAGGCCAGAGTGTATGGTTTAACTGGAGTAACAGGTGTTCGGAAATTGTTGTAATTCTCAATTTGGGTGAACTTTAGCATAAATTTATATCCATCAGGTTGGTATCATGTACCGACTCGGAAACCATAGTGTTAGTATCCGGTACTCATCGATTTCAAAAAGGTATCAGTTACTAACACAATAGCCATAGTGTTAGTATCCTTTACAGACTCGGTATATATATTATATAGTGTGAGGTAGCATTGAAGTCGTATTGTCGTTGACTTTAGATTATGTTAGCTTCACTATTACAGGTTTACACATTCGTCCCAGGAGATTGTACCGTCCTATTATTCCACATTCTTCTACCAAATATATAGTGGGTAAAGGGCGTAATACCGACTCCTACTGATGAGTTGCCAGTAAGCATGAAACGAATGTGCTCAAGATTAATCTTGCCGTTCATGCTGTCTTTGGTTTATCCTTCTGGCCATATTTGAACTAATTTGTTACTAGGTGCGCAACACCTAAAACAACGCATATTGATATTTGGGTAGAAATTATTGACATGCTTGATTATGAAATCTTTGAAAATAAACAAGAGGTTATATAATAAATGAAGCAAATATGTCAAACTCACTAAGCACAGTTTGGCATGACTCACAACCGTAAACATGCTTCATTTAAAGACTAAGTATACTTGGTTAAAATTAGTTTTTTCTATGTGAATATATTTTTCAATTATTATTCAACTTTGTGATGAAACATGCTTCTTTTTTCATTCCTTAAATTTTGTGATCCTTCTGCATATTGAATGTATGGTCCATTTTCAGTTACAACGCTTAACATATCGATTTTAATTAAAATAATTCTTAATTTCAACTGCTAACATTCTAAAATTTTACGTTGATCTTCATTTATTTTTGAATGGCATATTTTGCTAACTTTGCATTTTTATCCTGACATGAAATAACAGTATGTTAATTAGTATTGCTTGCCTCTACCTTACCTACGAGGCAATTCATAGGTACGACATAAAAAATATTGGAAATAAAATAGGCTGTCGGTGACGCTTAAAGTAAAAATGCCGTAAGTAATAGCTTTTTCTCTTATATGAACGATTGCTTAAATACAAATACATTTATTTTATGACTTCACATTTATAAACATTAGGAATGTACAAAAAAGTGAATAAGAAAAAGATCAATTTAGCCTACATGTAATTACATTTGAACGAATGATTATGAACACATATGCGAATACACACAAAAATAACTCATGTTTATCTTTTGAGTGCTTGTGCAATGCGAGCTACAAATGTTGAATCTTCGCGATTTGCGTTCGCTTATTCTCGCTTTACACTGTCATTTTTGCAACGATCAGATTGATTCCCATTCCAAGGTAGGCATCGATCTGGTCTTCGTTATGGCTGGATGCGGATTCGTCCCTTTGTTCCGAAGGCTTCAACTTCGTTCATACAAACCACTGGAAATGAGATACGATTTAATCTTCGTTGAATGGCAACATTTCGGTTCGTAATTTTCTGAATCATCATCAGGTCTCTAATCATATATACACAGTTAACTGCTCGCAATTGCAGAATTATACAAATTTGATAACCTCGTTTCGATACAGTTCTAATTATAAATATATATATATATATATATATATATTAATATATACCGCAGAAAGTGATTGAAAAAGGCTTGCCACGAGTGCGAAAAATCAGCTATTTCCGATCATATATTGGCAACGGGGCACCCAGTCAATTCGACCAATTTCTCAATTCTACATAAAGCAAAATCAGAAAAATTATTATTTATTTATGAAGCCCTTTATATAAAACAACAAGCACCTGACCTAAATATTCAAAATTTTCATCAACATGATATTCTAATCGACTGGCCACGAATAACAAAATTCAACAACAATTTACTAGCATCCAGACAAGACCAAACACCCACTCGACCAGACTCAACAAACGTGCATCGGATATATATATATATATATAAGCGAAAACGAGTCATGTTTGAAGCCATCCACATTACAAAATGAAAACCCAGGATGTATATAAATAAAAGGATATATATATATATATATATATATATATATATATATATATATGCATATGAATATATAGAGTTTAGTAAATGAGACCAATTCGGTGTTTAAAACGGCCTTAGTGAATTAATAGATTTAAGATATATATATATATATATATATATATAGATGCAGCATTTTACGTTCCCCTTTAAAGACATGTGACTGCGGTCAACCAGGAATATATTCTATAAAACAATTTTCCTATTTATTTATTACCTTATTTGCCTCTTGTATAAGTATTTAAAATACATATAACTATGTATATAGACATATATAGAAATATAAGCGTCCCTGTGAGAATAATAAATGTCAACTTTATATAATTTCACGATATATAGTAAATATATTAGCGTATTTGTTAAATTATTTATAAGCACATCATCTATCATACCTTTTTATAAGTTTGTGTACAATCTACAGAATACTCTTTTCGAGATAGATAAGCGTAGAAGGGAATAGAAATTTATATCATTCCAGGTCATTTTCAATCAATTTCCAATAAACGAGGCTTCTAACTCAGGTAAATAATAAATTCTGTTCTATCCGCTTCCTGTTTTCCGAACCTATACAATACTTCATTAAATATTGGTCATAATGATTTTTATATTTATGTTGTATTCATAACATGATTGCCAGATTTTTTTTCAAGCGATTCTCTTATTAGTCTAGTTATTTTGTTAGAGTTGCATAATGCGATTTGTTTACATCCATCCCAGTTTATTTCATGACCTATGTCCCCTGAATGCTTAGCTAGATCTGATATTTGAATTTGTCCGTATATGAAAGCTTTTTTTGTTCCACTTTACGAATCTTTTTCAGGAGCATGGTTCCATCTACATACCTGAGCTTGCAATCTTTGCAAGGTATCGCATGTGCTCCAAATATATTGAGCGGTTCTAGTTCTTCATTTTGGTAAGGTAGTTTATTGCTTATAGTAAACGATTGTTTTTAAACTATTTTGATATTTCATTTAGCTGTTTTTATTCTATTATTTCTGCTCAATTCTGAATCTGTTGTATTTCCTTCTTTACTTGGTTTATTATATTACCTTTAAATCTCAGCAAAATCCCTTTAATTAACCTCTATATTTTAATTATCCGATAGCTGTTTATTTTGAATATTTCCTTTAATTTCACCAATTTCTTATCTCTTTATTTCAAATCCTTTATTCTAAGAATCCATAATATCATGAAATTAAGAGAGCCTATGATCATTCCTCATTGGTGGTAAGAGAAGAAATTGAGAAGCATTCCCGAGTAAGTTCTTCTCCAAAAATATCTATATCCAAAAATAATTATATTAAAATTAATAAATACAAAAATTATATATATATATATAGAAGCAATAAAATATAAATATAATTGTTTATAGTGTATATAGTGATTAGAGACATTTGACTCACACTGTTGCTTATACTGTAGTTATATATGAATAAATATCCATAATTTATGTAAACTTAGATATTTATGTCTTTCATATATAGTTTTATAAGGTGTGGTCAGAAATAAAAGGAAATCACACTGTTGCTAATATTTATTTATTCAGATACATAATTGTATATGATCCATTTGAAATGCGAGCTTTAATATAATACATTGTAGCCTTCCTATTTGCAAAAACAAAAAGAAATGTTATCAGATTCAAGAAAAATTTCTTTCTCGTTATCTCCTCAAATATCTACTAATGATCATATCTTTATATATAAATTGGAAAGCAAAACAATATAGAAATTTGTAAACATAGAGAGTGTGAAAAAACTGAAACCAATCAATTACGTGCGTCACATCCAGTTCAAGCTCAATGCTTGAACATGCTTCTTCTGCTTGCATAAATCCGGCTGTAATTTGTTTGTTCGTATGTGGCTAGCTCCTTTTTGTTATTGCATTTAGTAATTATTATGAATGCTACGTGTAGAGATCATACGTGCGATTTTTCTACGATGGGTTGCGCAATTGCAGGCGTGTATTCACTATTTGATTTACAAAAGGCGTTTAAGTTATAATGTTCTCCCATTAGAGTAATTAACCGTCTGGTCGATCGGCCTGTCTAAGTTGATCGACAACGTGCTCATGTTCATTAGTAAATATTATTTGATATCGACATCAACGGCTGTTTCTCTTTGATTGCTTGTAAAGGCAGGTGTGTCACCCTAAATAACACTTGTAGTTTAGCTGCATTAAATGTGCGTGTTAATGCTGCTTCTAATATGCTTTGGTGAAACTTTGAAGCAGTGTTCGTGATTGCGACCTGTTCTTAAGGACGAATACTGCTTCAAAATTTCAACAAAGCAGATAGGTATATTGGCTTCACGTTAGAGCACGAGAAAGGTTATCGTCCGCCTTTCCTAGATGTACGATTAAAGAAAGAAACTAATGTTTAGTATTTGCATTACAGCAGATTTGTGCTGTTTCAATATAAATTATTAACAGTTTGTGGCCCTTTTTCAAGAATTGGCAGGTTGGTTAGTCAAGATTCAAAAGAAAATGCATATAATAAAGCAATTAATTATTTAATGTATAATAGCTATCCCAGACCATTAATTCAATCAATTATTAAAGGGGTAATTAAACAGAAACAGACATATTACGGGCCAGAAAAGAAAACAGTCTAACTGAACATCTCATTTAAGAGGATGCGATTTCCAGAATGGCACAAAAAAAAGTTGAGGCAGCATTAACACGCACAATTAATGCAGCTAAACTACGAATATTATTTACGGTAACATACTTGCCTTTACCAGCAATCAAAGAGAAAAAGCCGCTAATGTGGATGTCAAATATTATTTACCAATATACATCCGCAAGTTGTCGATCAACTTACGTAGGCCGATTGACCAGACGGTTAATTACTCGAATGAGAGAACATAATAACTTTAAGGCCTGTTTTAAATTAAATGTTGAATTCACATCTGCTATTGCGCAACACATCATCGAAACAACGAACGTATGTTCTCCAGACGTAGCATTCAAAGTAATTAATAAATGCAAAAACAAATGGGAGCTAGCCACATACGAAGCCTTATGGATAAACATATTGCAGCCGGATTTATGCAAGCAAAAGAAGCATGTTCAGGCATTGAGCTTGTATTGAATGTGACGCACGCCATTGATTTGTTTCAGTTTTTTCAGATTCTCTATTTTTTTTAAAATTTCTATCGTGTGTTGCTTTCTAATTTATATATAAAGATATTGAGAAAGAAATGTTTCTTGTATCTGATAAATTTATTTTTGTTTTTGCACATAGGTTTCAATGAATTGAATTGTACATTATTTTTACGTGTATAGATGTTCATTTTATAACATTATATAAGGTGTTTTTAAAAAATTATATATATATATATATATATATATATATATATAATGATTTATTTTATAAATGTGGACATATATTTTATGAAATTATTTCTATAAGTTGGTTAACTAGGAAACATGCATTATATTAGTTATTTTTGACCATTTATTTATTTTACTTATAGTTTGTCCTTACTATCTCTTACATTCTCTCTTTATTTTGTCTTAAACTAAGCGTAGGTCTGGCTTTCACTCTCCTACTATCGAGGTAACTTGCTGTTTTTGGTTTATCCTTCGGATCATAGTTGAACTAATATTCACTAGGTGCGCAATTCCTATTACGAAATTGCATATATATTAGTCGGCCAAACAAATTCTTTTGTTTATTTCAGTTTTAAATTTTAACTCTAATTAATGTGGCATTACAACATTACATGTTCAATAGTTTTTCTGCCCCCTTCAATTAATTTTCTGCACACTAGATTAGATTATTTTTGCCCGGAATTTGAGATAGCTGCAATTATACTTAGATAATGGCTAGTTCTTCATTTGTTGTATATAGGTATATAAGTATATATATATATATATATATATATATATATATATATGCATATATAGAATCTAGTTACTCAGACAAATTATTTGTTTAAAACAATTAGTGAGTAAATAGATTTTTTTAAATAGAAATATAAATGTTTTCAAACGTGGTTACCACATTTGTTCAAATCTCAAATATTGTGAGCATTGTACTGTGTATTTGTGATTAGAGGCATGATATTGATTCGGGAAATTACGAATCGAAACGTTGCCAGTCAATGAAGATTAGATTGTACCTCATTAACCAGTGGTTAGTATGAAGGACGTTGAAGCCTTCGGAAGAAAGAGACGAATCCGCACCCAACCAATAGAAGGACAAACTTGATGCTCACTTGGAAGTGACGATCAATCGGATCTTTGCAAATCAGATAGTGCAAAGTGATAACACGCGAAAGCAAATCGCGCAGATTCAACTCACGTTTATCTTGCGAAATTTCGGAAATAATTACGCGATTAACTAATGGGTATAAGTATTTTTTGAAATTTTGTTGCGGTGTGTACACTTCAATCAATTCAATGCCGCGTTTTGCGTACGCGGGTAATAGCTGTACACGGGCAGTTACACAAAGATCCGATGGATCACACTTTCCAATTTTGTTTTGTCTTTGATCGGGTTGACTTCTTCTTTGTTCAACTTGAAATGCGGTTCTATCACATCTTTGTTTACTGGCGACGTTTCGGTGCCTAAGTTCCAGCACCATCCTCAGGCAACACAGTACAAACTTCACAATTGCATATTTAAGCAAATGTGGTAACCTCGTTCCAAAACCATTCTATTTATATATAATTGACTCAACACTATTTTTAATCATAGAATTTGTCTCATTAACTAAACTCAATATATAACTATTTATAATTAACAGACCAATCATTACCTCACCTATCTCAAATTCCCGGTATACGTAACCTCATCTCGTATGCAGACTATTGTAGGGGAGAGAGACAGTATCGAACCTTTTGTTATTTGTTATAATTGTATTGTTACTATATCACGGTGATCAAAATTCATAAATCATAAAAAACTAAAACCTTGAATGTCATATATTGTATTTTATTTAAAGCCGGGAACTCTAATGTATACAATGGTGTATGAGGTATTGCGCACATAGCAACAAATTAGTTCAAATATGGAGCAGCAAGTTACGTAGATGGATGGAGAGTGAATGTCATAGCGACGCTTAGGTGAAAGATTAAAGAGAGAAAGATAGAGATAGTATGGACAACTAAAGTTTTTCAAAAAACTAATCGTAAGCACAATGCGAAGTTAATCAACTATTGGAAATAATTGCATAAGAATATTTGCTCATATGACTAAAATAATTCATTATATCTATATACATATATATCTAAATATAATATCGTAACACCTTTATATATATATATATTTAGAAGAAGGACCATTGTTAATTGTTAAACATGAATATTTTCTATTCTTATTATATATTTATTACGTAAGTCACACCTTATATCAATATATAAAAATAATGAGTATAAATTATGACATTTGTACGAAATATTGACTTTTTATTACTTATCCTAAATTCCATTGATGATCAGACCTTTGAAAATGTCATTCAAATGCCAATGCCAAAATTGAAGAAATTAAAAGAATAACGGAAAATAGCAGCTTCTGTGGCGAACGAAACTGAGACATTTTTTAATATCAATTCGCACACAGCATTTGATGATGGTATTAATAAAGAAACACCGATAAATTTTGCCGTGCACTACAAAATCTTTTGTACCTCAATTTTAATTTGATATGTCCATTTTTGTTCCTCGATGTAACATATTTTCGACGAGCTACAGATTTGCATTTCTAAACGTGCATCATGTACATAGGTTAAAAAAAATATAGCAATGAAGCTAGTGTTGTAGCCTATAAATCGAATTGACCGTAAATGTTAAGGAAAATACGTTTTTCACTTGCAAACTTGTACTACGTTAATTATTGCAATTTAACCGAATCAAGCTCGCATCTAAAAATTGTGTTATCAAAAAACAGTAATTCTAAATGGAAATGTTTTTCACTAGTAAATCTTTTTTTGTTTTTAGAATATATAGTTGAATGGAGAGCCCTAATTTATAAAAGAAACATTTTTCGAAAATGAAACAAAATTGCATCAAGTTAATCATTATTAATTCGTATGGTTATTTTTTTATTAGTAGATTGTACCTCATAATAATGAATGAAGCGTCCTGAAATTCTATCATCGCTTAATTTTTACATATTAAATGACAAAGCTTTGTTAATAATATAGAATAAGTTATACGATAAATATTTCGATTTTTGCAGAAAAACTGCTAATTGATCAATAAAAAAGCAATGCTTTGTCTATTTTGCATTTCCTGACAAATATCTTTAATCGCTGGATTAGTATTTATTTACTATATATCACTTGTCGTCTAAGCCATTTCAATCCTTTCAGCATGAATTTATATCCTAACGCATATCTTTACATAAATAAGCAGACGAACGCTTTATCATTATTTAAAATTATCATAAATTTTTACTCGCCATTACTTTTTTAAGCCGGTTTTTTTAATAATAATAATAATAATAATAATAATAATAATAATAAAAATAATAATAGTAATAATAATAATAATAATAATAATAGTAATAATAATAATAATAATAATAATAATAATAATAATAATAATAATAATAATAATAATAATGAATGTTGTTTAGCTACTTATTACCCTTACCTATGTGATTCTATGTGTTCTAAATTAATCTGATGTGCAATTATTAAAAATAAATTATAATATAGCTCGTTTGTTTAATAGTAAAATTTAAGTAAAATTGATTCAACGTAAAACTATAAAGCCTATTTTCTAACATTTTAATGAACAAATTTAAAAAAATAAAATTTGTAAGCTTCAGATAAACGACAAAAGTTGAAAGTCGCATATTTGGATTGCGGTTTCGCATCCGTCATTGAATTTTCTGTCGTGGTCTGAAAATGATCATGGAAGGTCGAAACGTGTCCGGTAGTTCTGCTACGTTGTGTGACTGATTAGATATAATGTGTTAAGGATTTATCTCCAGATTCATAAATGTATTTAAATAATTTTTATCACCAAAGTCACTTCCAATGCTTGCTAAATTGTATATTATGATCGTAACCTCAGAGAAATTGTACAACTAACATTTTCATTCAAGTAAATTTGGGCAAACCTACGAGCAAATGAGAGCAGCATAACAGATTTGCCATATCTTACATAAGAACTTTTATTTAATCCACACAAGTTTGTTTGCCGTTGTGCTCCGTAATGATAATAGAATGACGAAACACGGTTTTTCGTTCGAATGACGGAAGGTTTGATTAGATGCAATGGTAAGCACCTAAACTTGATTTAATGAAATTTTATTGCCAGTTGCGCAATCCACGATTTTTCAATTTGATGAAATATCAAAAGGTAATTAATTTTAAGTATCTTCAATAATTTATTTTATAGAAGTTGATATTCATAATTTTAGCACAAATAATTTCCACTATTGGAATTTAATTTAGAATCAAATAGTACAATGAAATAATGGCATTCTTTAGCATCAAATAGAAAATTTTTACAATCTGCTCTAAGAAATACTTTAAGAATAAGCCATTCCTTTGTTATTTAAAAAAAATCGTGATCGAATTAGGTAAATGTAATACGAATTTTGCAAACACCGTATGTCTTTTTAAATTTGAGCATTTCAATATCAAGTAAAGCCCGAAAATTTAAGTAATAATGTATTATAGAATAATTTTTAACACTTTTTGTAGCGAGGATTAAACCTGTATTTATTACCTGTTTGCCTGGTTATAATTATACGTAAATCAGGTTTCAATCAATATTATATTGTACATTAATTCGTCATGGGACTGCTAGACAAAATAAAATCGGCGCTTTCCTACATTAACACATTTCGCGAAAATAATTAATCTCGCATTTATCTTATTTTCCAAAAATGTTAATTTAATCATTTATGTAAACACATATAGTTTAAATAAACAGCAACTATTTCAATGACTTTTTAAAAAAAATTGTAGTTAATAATGTTAGAACTATTAATTGATACAAAATTCAGTACAAATAATTCTTGTTAGCCATATGGTAAATATGTTTCGCAGCTACTGCCTCTTCGTAGTCGAGAGACTGCATGATGCCTAAGCTGGACAGGGTGAAATTTAGGCAGAGAGAATATTCAATAATGTATACTAAATTGTGAGCTTCAAATAGATACAAACCTCATTGTACAAAACTAGTCGCGCAACATAGCAAACCCACAGTCAGTCACTCGTGCTAAAGCGTTTTGAACTTTCGTGTACATCATAAAAGTACGACAGCAAACTGACTAACGAGGATCAAACAGAAAAGCAAAATAACATATTCGGCTGTCACACGTAGTAGTTTCACTCAAATTATACTTCATTGGAATTTTCGGCTCTACAATTGCAATCCAGTCAAGAAGTTTAACATTCTGCATCTTTCGTTAAATTTAAAAAAAGTTATATTGTTAAACAAGCGTTGATTGCACGAGCGGTGACACCAAATTTTTAAATCAAGCTTTCGAAGTTGATCTAAAAAACAAACAATCAATGGTCATTTAAGCATATTCTATGCTCAGATTAATATTTACTACGATAAATATTGGATCTGAAGTTAGGCAGATGGATAGGCTAAATATTGATAAAAGTAAATAATTGAAAATTTAGGATATGTTAAATTTTTAAATGGCGAATTTTTTAAATTCTTTCGTAAATTAAAAGCAATATTGAAGTGTTAGAGCTTCCGTCCTCATTGATTCTTATTTTGTAATTAGAAGGCATTAATAATCCAGACCAAATAAAATAACTAATGCAAATTAGCCGTTTAATTACGTTTGGCTATTTTATAAATAAATCAAACAACGAAACTTTATATAGAGTTTTGAAGGATAATATGATTGTGCTTAAATTACCGTCACAAAATCACCAAAATGTGAATAAAAAAACAGTGATACACTAGCATAAATTTTAGTTTTAACTTCGAGAATCAAGAAAAGTTTTAGTGACTTAAAATTTAATTAACATGATTCGTTTCGGTATATATATATATATATATATATATATATATATATATATATATATATTTGTGCGAAGAAAATTAGTACTTTTTTATTTAAATTAAAGCTTTTGTAATATCAAATGCGCAAATATAATTAAAAGATATTGAATGATTACGCATGACATGTAAAAATCGAAATACAAAATTGTGGATAAGTTTTACCTGTATCAAACTGCTGATACGAGGCGAGATGGTATCGTTACTCCGCATATTTAACACATTTGAACTAAAATAAATAACACTGTACAGATTTGCTACTAAAAAATTTTAAAAAGTCAACAGAATATTTCCTCCTGATTTCGTGCCAAGGATCGCAATTGAACACTAAACAGATTAAGTATAATGAACCAAGATAAATGCTCATTAAACACAATCTCTAAATGTGAATATACAGAACTTAATTGGACTCAACTCAAATATTAGCTATGCTTAGTAAAGGCGCTCAATTTGAAAAAAAATCGGTGATTGGTGTGATTGAATCCAACCAATAGAATTAAATGGAACTTTCCAAGTAGCAATTATCATAAAATGTATCTTGTAAAATTTATTTGGTGATTTACAGCGCGATTAAATTATTTAAAATACCATTTTTGTATTAGGTTAAATTTATAATATATAAATTATATTTCAAAATGTACATTTGCTTTGTTTTCAAAATAGTATTAGAATATGTGTTGATTTTCTTTATTTGAATTTACACATTTTTCCGTATCATGATTTTATTAGATAATAGAATTGTAACCTCAGATTAAGAACGAAATTGATTATTAACTTTGAACCTTTTATCAGTGCAAGCTTTAATCAAACGCATTCATTGCACTATGAAATTTTATTTTATTTTTAAATATTTATATCGATTCATTGGTCTGTATATAATCAATCAAATCACCATGCTCAGTTTAACAATTTAAATGAAAGACGTGAAAATAAGTTTGCATAGTTGAAAAAACGTTCACGAGAACTGAGGATTATTGCATATTATTTATGGGAAAACAAATAAATTAAATGTGCTATATTTTGTTTCAAATACATATTTAAATGATTTGTCTATGGAATTGTACAATGATTGTACCGTAGTGTCTGGCGGGGACGTCAAACCGAATGATCAATTTATTGATCTTTTAAAAATTATTATAATAATTGAAGACTCTGTTTTATTATAAATATTTACATGGTTTGTTGCACATTGTTTCATTGTATATTTGAAGTTATCATTTTATACGATATCTCTCACTTGGTTTTTATAGAAATATTAAAATCTAAATATAATTCTAATAATAACTGCATGTACGCAAGCTGTAGTCTAAGACGCGAATCCATCAATATACCGGATTCAAAATAATATTTACAGATTACATATATAATAATTTTTGTAAAATTAAATTTGTTTAATTAAATTTAAAATTATTCTATCAATAAAGCTTCAGCGTCAGAAAACTCTTACATTTATAAATACAAGCAAAGGCAATAGATGATATTTGAGATTAAAAAAATTACAAGGAATAATTAGCAATTACAAGCACAGATTTAAATTAAGTTTACGAGCTTGATGTAAATAGAAATCCCATTGCATTATAACCAGTCGTCGAACAACAAAAAATAATGCCATCAGTCACACATATTGACGCGTTTCGACCTTCTATGATGATCATCAAAGTAGAACGTCAAACTGACATGCGAGGATCAACCTGCATTGCATATTTATGAAAAGCATATGTTACCAAATATTTAGCTAAATTAGGCCAAAGATATTGGACTTTCTCGAATTTCATTAATTGTTTTGAAATTTAAAAATGTAATTAAAATAGCAAGAGCACTCAATTATTAACCAGTTTGAAGGCTAAATAACTATGAAAAAGACAAAGAATTGAGCTAATTACCTTACTTTGCTACTTAGTAAAAACAGTACAAATAATGATGCCACCACACGAGTTAATAATTGGGAAGTAACCGGTCTACTTGGTGAACAGTTTTTGCTTCCTTAAGCAATTTTTAATTACTACTAAAAAATGTATTATCAAAATCATGCCATTTAACTTGATGTCAGGTTAATTTCCTCAGGTGGCACGATGTCTGCTATAAAATGACAGAAAAAACTGGCTAATTCGAACATTTCATTGAAGAAAATTCAAATATTCTTTTCATAAAAGAAAGGCCAATCAAAACCTAATTTAGTACGTGACTGAAAATTGAATATAATGTTTAGCAAAGACGATTTATTGATATAAGTGCAATATTCCTGATCCAAAGTAACCAAACCTGAGCTCTGTTTGTGGCAGATTCCGTCCCTTTTTTGGCGAGTTTTCAATGAGGACGAACCAAGCTACTCGTTAAATAGACTTTCTACCTTAAATAATGTTTAACTTATAAGAATTGAACACGTATTATCAAAATCAGGCTGTTTAGATTATATTCAGTTTAGATTGTCCAGGTGGAATTGTGTCTGCTATATAATAACTGATTGAGAGTTGCTGGTTTAAATTTATTCAAAATATATGAAAAACAGATTCGAAATAAAAGAATGGTTAGACAAAATATAATTAAACAAACATTTATTGTGCGGGGTGAGAGCATTTACTATAATCAAGGTTGTGAACTTGATATAAACACCTGACCCATTATGTACATACATTTGTCAGAATAAACTAAGAAGGTTTTGAACTCAATATTTTGCGGTGTGTAAGCATTCAGGTTATCAATGCCGCGTTTTGCGTACGCGGGTAATAGCTGTACACGGGCAGTTACACAAAGATCCGATTTGTCACTATTTCCAATTTTGTTTTGTCTTTGATCGGGTTGACTCATTTTTACTTCAATTGGAAATGCGGTTCTAAACAAAGATGTGATAGAACCGCATTTCCAATTGAAGTAAAAATGAGTCAACCCGATCAAAGACAAAACAAAATTGGAAATAGTGACAAATCGGATCTTTGTGTAACTGCCCGTGTACAGCTATTACCCGTGTACGCAAAACGCGTCATTGATAAACTAAGAAGTGTATGGTGTGGAAAAGGCAATTCATCCATTAGTCCGGTTCGAAATCAATACACGGCAAAATACTGGTCAGTAACTGAAAGGTTGCCAATATAGACAAAAACGGTCTACTCGATTACTTTTCCCGGTTCCATAAGCAATGCAAGGTTTAAATAGACAATATAAATTTTAAAATTTTTTAAAAAGAATATGCGAGCTTGAAGTAAGCACAAATCCCATTGTATTTAACCAGTCGTTAAACAACATAGCAAAATTACCGTCAGTCAGGTTAAATACAATTGAATCGGTGCTTAATTAAGGTTCACAAATTTGATCAAAACAATTTTTACCATCACTCGCGCAATCAATAATTTATATATAATTGTAATACCCCTTCCATGTGCAAAAATAAACAGAAATTTTAACGGATACAAAAACCTTTGTTTTTCTAATTTTATTCGCAAGTATCTACAAATGAAATCCTATTTATATAAAAATTGTAAGGCATAACACGATAGAAAAACGTAAGAATGGAGAGAGTGTGAAATAAGGGAACAACCAATCAGCTGCGTATGTCACCTTCATTTTAAGCTCAATGCCTCAACTGTATATGACACACGCAATTGATTTGTTGTTCCTTTTTTCACACTCCCACATTTTTATATCTTGCTTTGCCTCCAATTTATATATAAAGCGGTGATCATTTGTACATACATGAGAAGAAAATGAGAAAGATACGGTTCCTGTATTGAAAGAGTGCCATGAATTTTATTAGAGCTCGTATTCCAAAATAATATATATATATATATATATATATATATATATATATATATATATATATGTATAGTAAAGACTTGGCTTGCGAGATTGTTCGTTATATTACACACACGAATTAGACGTATAAACTAATGTTTAGGCTAATTAAAATAAAAATATTCTCCTCTATTGAGATGTACATAGCACATAATAAGAAAGAACGAGACTTAAATTTGACTCCGAATATTTCGACTTCCGGCTTTGGAAGCTTTTCCAACGGAGAGGTGATTTAATAAAACATATTGAGGAATCACTAGATAAGCGTACGCCATGCCTGTGTGTATGTGTTCTCGATTATTTGTAATTGAGAAGTAATCAGTTACTGCACGTTTATTTTCATCCCAGAGAAATTACAGAGATTTAAATAACATCTGACGATTAATTAGATAAGGTACACCTCGCCTGTTTGTTGATGTGTGTGGGCATTTTTTTAAGACTAAGAAATAATCAGTTACATATGATTAGCTGCACTCTTAGCACTCATTAAGTGAAACTAAACTGGTAATTTACCTTTTTCTCGTGTTGCGATACGAGATGTTTGCATCCGCTGCCTACCTGATTTTTCCAAATATTTCGACTTCCATATCCGGAAGTCGAAATATTTGGAAAAATCAGGTAGACAGCGGATGCAAACATCTCGTATCGCAACACGAGAAAAAGGTAACTAATCTATTCCCTGTCGTGCAACATGTTTCTTTTAAAGTGATAGTTGTGAATTCCCCTTTGCACACGTTAGACATATTTTTACAATTACTTTCCTGAATGAAAAAATTAAGAGTGGCATCCCGATAAGGAGGTGGCAAGATACTTTGCGTATTTCGGCGCGAAATTTTCACAGTAAATTATTAAGAGTTAGTCAAATAAAATAAGATATGGACCAAGTATTTCAGAAGAATAGAAATTTAAAATGAAAAAGGGTCATAAAGGAAATATGAAAATTTCCTACTAAAGATAATAGTAATGGTGCAAAGAAAATTTGCCTTTTTCCCCAAAAAACGTAAATGTTTGTTAAATGGCGCTACACTACAAAAAGTAGCTAAGTTAACACATACAATATGATAATAAGTGATCAAGGATAAAATTATAAAAAATCTTAAAATAAATTAAAATATATTGAGCTACTCATCATCGCCCTCTCGAAATTATTAACTATCCAAGGTTCTCATCCAGTGTACATTTTATATATATATATATATATTTATATATATTGTATATAGTGGGTTGGCTTTGAAGTCACATTGACCAAGATCTTATATAAATTTAGCTCAACTTTTGCAGATTTTCACAATAGTTTGAAAGATTGAACTGTCCTATTTTCCCACATTCCTCACACAAATATACAGTGGGTATAGGGAAAAGTACTGGATCCTACGAATGAGTTTCCAATAAGCTAGAAACGGATGTGTACATGAGATTATAACTTCCGTTCATTCTGTCTCAGGTTTATCCTTCTGATCATATTTGAACTAATTGTGTACTGGGTGCGCAACACCTAATAGACGATTAACTTATGTCATTAGATTTAGCCATTATTGGTGAATTTAAGATTGATAAATCGAGGCTCAATCAAAATCGTTTAATTAATAGTTCATTAGGAATATAGATCATTTTGTTTTTACCATTCGTCTATTTAATATGTTTGTTCATCCATACCTATTATTATTATTCACCTGCCTTTGTGCCAGTCAGGGCATTATGAAATAGTTTTATTCTATTCTATTTGGGTGAGTAGTACTGAAGTCCTTCCTTCATCTAGGCAAACAAATTTGAGCTGCTGCAGGACAATAGATAACACACGCAAGTCTGTAAATTCTTGATTCCTTTACATTGCCAGTTACACAGATTATTTTATCTATTGATTTATGGGTTTATAATTGTCCCGACTCTCTGAAGCCGCACACACTTATTTTTGCGTAATTTGTTTGTGAGGCAACCTTTTTAGACATATTTCCAACTTTTCGGCACTTCATTTCCAGCCCCATTTCAAGGATGGCATCATACTCAGAAAGAAACAATTTGTAGAAAATGAGATAATATCATTCAAGACAGATCTATTTGTATCTAATGTACTTCCTAATGTATATATTTTGTCTGTTCCAATATCAATGACCAAAAAAACCTGTGCGCCTGGAAATGTGAAGGAATCAAGATATTACCTATCTATGAACGCTATCAATTATTCCGCATAAGCATATTGAATATTGAAATTTAAAGTTCCGACCACTGCACATGAAAGAACATCATTAAAATTTAAACTATTAAATTTCAGTTTCGTTTCTCATTACTTTTCTTCCTCTACTTGAAAATGTAATTCCTCAAGTGAGACAAAATCCAGACGTGAAATCTAATGCTGGGGAATGAATTAACTAGAAACGCTGCATAATCAGAAAATTTGGTTAATTAATGTTTTCTACAATTACAATTGATTGTCGATAAATTCTTAATTCATCACGACAGGTTTAACACATATTCTTCAATCGCATAGATATAAGCACATAAATCAGCTTTTCAAAAGCTATTCCCGTTAGTGAAAAAGTTCATATGCAAACACTTACAAGTATATGTGTAAATTCTGATTTGTTGTTTTTTTTTAATTTGCAGTTATGGCTTCCTTTTTCTAGTTTAACTACGTGCCGACGTAGTATGCTTAGGCCGAAGTCAAATGTTAAAGCCTAAACGACATTTATATTAAAATTAAACTAAAAATTAACTCATCAATGATAAAAATAAATATTAGGCTTCAAGCAGTCAAAGTTATAGAGTTCTATATAGAAGTATTTGCCAGACATCTTTACAAAAAAAATAATATAAATATATAGGAATAGATATTTTGGTGCTAATGAAAGTCCGTTTTTCCAGTTACAATTATTCAGTAGCGCATCTGTTTAGAGTTCTTTGAAAATTGATAAAATAAGTTACCTAAATTCATTTTATTTAAATTCCAGAATAATACAACACATATATTAGAAATACATTCTTGTAACTCAATTTGAATAGCAAGCATTCAACATTTTGGACATGTCGCCAATTATTGCGTACAATTTTACCATTACTAACTGAATAACGTGGCCAGAAGCGATTGGTTGTTATATAGATAATAAAGTAAACTCAAATAAACAAAGCTAACGTTTTACATTAAGCTATTCAAATTATGTTTTGTGACTTTAATTCAGCAAATCTATTTGCATAATAAAGATTTTATAGTAGGATCGGATTATATTTTCAAATATGTAATAAAATTATGTCAATTTAACTCATTTTAATATCGTTTGCTCCGGTGGCATGAGGTCTATACCGTAATGCACAAATCCGAGGGTGACATTTGAAACTTTAGGTAAAAAACGAAATCAAATATACTCTTTTGCAGTTGCCAATTTTAAGGCTACGTATAAATATAAGCGGGAGTTCACGCAGAAGTTTGCACATTTAGATAATGATGAAAACATCAATGGAGCAGCAGGTGTGATCAAGGAATAATAATTATTTCTGATTCGTTTTACTAAGAAATTGCACTTTATCCAAGAAAGCTGCTATAAAACATTTATTAAAAATGAACCGTTGGTGCCTGGTAATCTGGCTTCTTGTGATGATTTATAAATATAGGTCGAAATGGTGTCAAGGCTGATGGAAATCATAACTGCAGTGTTGAAGGCAATTAATTCTAGAATGGCTGAAACATTCCTAGTAGCCTCTGAGGGAATCCGCATAAAAGACCAAATAATATGGTTGACCTGAATAACGGCGACCGAGCCTTGGGGACAGCACACGATCGGCTTCCAGTTTGTGCACGAGAATCGAAGAAATATTTTGTCTGTTTATCAGAATTTAAGCCTATTCTTGCACTCCTGGAATAGGTGCAGCTAGATTTGTGATTCGACAAATTTGAAGCCTCGGTGCTAGCGTGGCCGTCCAGGAATTATTTAATCATACTGTGACACTATAAATAGAATTGTTAGTGGACCCACTATATGCAAAATTTAAAAAGCGCATATCTGATCACTTCGGTGTCAGGTCTCAAGAGGTTTTTCCCAAATTGTTCCGACTTGAGCCACTACGGGATGTGCTCCACCTGGATGCCATGTAAAGCATCACGCGATGGTTATCCAAGCCATTCAAGTCATTGCCTGATTTGCAACTGCATGAATTCAATAAAATGCTGCTGGACTCCACCAAATATAGCGCTATTTTGAGCACGCGGCGAGTTCTTTAAGAAATAATTCAGGCTCTACAACTTTTGACAATGATTTTCATCATGCTAGAGTCGAAGACAAAATATGAGCCTCGTTACAACAACCAGCAAAAGTGGCACAACTTACAGGATTTTTTTGTGGTATAAATAGCTGTTTCGTGACGATCGGCGGCAGTCGTTGCTTGGGAGCAGTCTCAAAATGTAAAATTACCAGCTGTGACCAATATAAAACATAGGGGCCGCAAAATCAGTGTAGTTCTCCGAGTGAACGTGCATTAAAAAATGCTCCCGGGTTCACTAACTTACGAATTTTGATAACCTAGATATTGTCCAAATGGACCCTTTAGGTGTTCAGAATTATTGGTCGGCTGAGAAGGATCGGCAGTGCACCCTTTAGTCTGCTCAGAAAAAGTTGTTCCTAAAAGCACTAGACGTCTGTAAGTGTTGCCTCGTGTAAAGACATTTATTAAAGTTAATTTTTTTTAAATCTTCAGAGGACAGCCTGTAAATACCCATTGCTTGGATGTTAAAAAAGGTAAAAGCTACGAGAGTCAATTTGTGTCAGTCTTCGGTTGCGGTAAAGGTGGAAAATGTGCAAATGTTCACAAATTTATTTATGAGTGATATCATATTTGTTATGACCTATTTTGTGACGATTATTCAGCAAACACAGTTGGGTATCAACTTCCTTAGAAAATTGGCTATGATTATTGTAAATCAGAATATATGTATATTCTTTACGAGACCAGATAGTACGAGTTTCATGAAGTGGATATACAGCATTCTAGTGTAGGAGGAGACAACATGTCTGCCTGGGCCGTAGAAAGTGTTTTAAAGCTAGTACGACACTAGATCCTAGCTCCATAAATGCACTTAGTTTCCCAGGAAAACAGCTGATAACTTTAATCTATGGCTAGAATTTAAAAAGGAATAAGTACTACCACGATTATATGGGACTCCTCAAAGGAAACTAGCACCAGTGTCTCAGATAACGCAACAGATAATAGAGCTTTGCGATATTGAACCAACCCAATCTGATTTACGTTACGAAAAAATATGATTCGCTCCAATTGGCGGCTGATGTCTGGCAATTTAACTTTGTGAGCAAACCTGACCCGCGACCCATGCCGGCCCTACGCGATCCATTTCTAAATCTAGCGAAAGGCAAGTTGTTTGACGTGCTTAACTTAAGTTATGACTTATGCGAAATTTCCGTTCAGCTCGAGGTCCGGTGTAAAGTGGTTGTAAAAGTACCTAAATTTCATGTCCAGTTATCCGTGGGACCATTTGGTCTGGAGAACGCACCAAAAGCGCTCCAAAAGTGATGGACTCATTTGTATCCCACTTAACATGTACTACAATGTACGTTGACGATATCATTGTACGGGAAACTATTAAATAACAGTTGCAAACTCGGCTGCAAATGAAATTATCCTTAGTCGTAATACGCAGATTACATTTTAATTCTAAATATAGGCTGATAGGTTGGCAAATGCAGTCCCTGCGACACTCAGATTCAACAATGTTTGAGCCTATGGTACTATATAATGCCATTAATGGTTCATACCGCTTTCGTCCAAATGCCGAATGGTCCACATCCTGTAGCACTTTCATGATTATGCCATGTATGGAGGCCGACTCCTGAAGGTAAAAATATGTTGCAAGAGACATTTTTAGGTTAGGAATGGTTCAGATTCCCTATTGAAACCTGACGGCTGTACAAAAAATATTTCATTAGAAAGATCCACAGTTCAAGAAACATAAGTTTCTATATGTCTGAATATTGCAGGTATCATGCGGTTTAACTAAAACAGATTATGACTTTCAAGTCTCTGAAGCAAATGTACTCTGGTTCAAGCCAAGGTCGCCACAATTCTGGCAATCACATGATGATTGCCAAAAGAGGATTAAACCGGTGTACTTGACAAATTTTATTCAATATACCAATGCCTGTTTCGTTTATATTGACAAACTATATTTTAAACTCCTTAAAGATACATAAATTAGAATCACTTCCCCAAATGGTGTGGTGTCTATTCTACACGAACAAATCGTGCAATGGTCATTTGGAGCATTTAGTCTAAAGCAATGCAAAAAAGGCTCAACTTGAATAATTGCATGACCAACAAACATAGGTTGGTATATAACTTATAATTGCGTGTAATGCATGGCTTCGGTGCCAGTGTGAACGAATTATATAACTGGAGCAAGCATATTTCGGTTCAAGCCGTTGTTCCCACATTTCAAGCAATTACCTGAACAGTGTCCAAAAAGGACAAAAACCTGTCAAAGTGATGAATTTCATTACCCAATTTATTCTATGTTTATTTTCTGTTTCAAAAATGTACATAATAAAATCCCGTTAATATATTTCAATTTATATATATATATATATATTCTTTATTATGGCCATTGTCTTCGAATATTACACACAAAATTATTAAACGAACATTGTTTGCGCGGGATATGATAAAAATTACTATAAACAAGGTCGCGATCTTGATATAAGCACCTGACCCATTAATTACTAACACATGTCAGTATAAACTGAGAATTGTATAATGTAGAAAAGGCAATTCATCCAGTAGACCGGTTTCGTCCTTATTGGGAATTAATCAAGTACTGGTCCTGTCCGCGGCAAATTCTGGCCTGTAAGTGATGAGTTCCAAATAATGACGATACCAGTCTATTGGATTTATTGCCTTTTCCTATACTATACAATTCTTAGTTTAGTCTGACAAATGTAAGTAATTAATAGGTCTGGTGCTTATATCAAGATCGCAACCTTGATTATAGTAATTATTACTTTTTATTAGTAAGATATGATATCTTAATAGGAAATATACTGTAATATTTTTTTCACGACGGCAACTAAATTAAACATTTTTTTTAAATATGAGTAAAGTAATTAGATATAAAAAATTTTCGCGAAACTTTGACAATTAATGGCAATCCCGACTGGTATATCGAATATAATTTGAAGAATATTACTAAAATCGGGACCAATCTGAAGGAAAACAGATAACTACACAGAATAATTTAAAAAATTACCTTTGAAAATGATCTTTCATTTGCGACTTTTCAGAGAACATTAATTCGATCGAATAAAGCCCAGTTTCCGTAAAAACTTATGAGAGTTGTGTTCAAAATGGCACAGCTTATGCGTACAAATAAAAAGTAAGGCTGTCTATGACATCAACACCATTATATGTATAGAAATGACAATGTACCGGCAACGCTTAGCGCATCAGCTGGTACAAAAAAGGCTCCAAATAAGAATAAATCCGCATTAACCTAAATAATTATTAAAAAGTCTGCAGCTGCTGCAAATCAATTAGCGATTAGCAAACTATACTTCTCACACATCACGTAATCAGTAGTAATGCGTTTTCGATTCTATACAGGGTAAAATGAGATACCATAACAATTAATACGCTCAACCCCTGATTAAACGTGCAAAATTAATTCAAAATTGGTAAATTTGGAATGTAACATAAACATAACTTACAAGCCATAAAAAGTAAGAGACGTATCTCTAAATACGAAACATCGAGTAATTGCGGATAAATTCAATATGAAGACGGTGACAATTCATATGGCTTTACGAAAAGAAGCAGCCTTCACTGCGTAATAGCGAAACAGACATAGATAAGATGGGTATGTTTATGACAAATGTATAATTATCGTAGTATGAGCGAAAATATAACTAACGGATCCAGAATAATGCCAGTAGATACTGGTCGAAATAATACATATTTGTAAATGTTCTTCCATGAATTAAGGTTCTTTTTTCTCATATATATATATATATATATATATATATAATATATATATATATATATATATATATATATATATATATATATATAACGGTTGTACAAAATTAGATTTTTGCTTACGCTTATAAATACAATTCATTTATTATATCTATGAGATTATTTTTAGTACCCCATATTATTTGCTAGTGTTTCTGAACATTTATTTTAAATTTCTGCAGATTGTTCGCTTTTTATCTAAGGGGATGCAGTTCATCCAGATTTAATTTTTTCTAAACGTTTTCTTTGAACATTGCAAGTGGCAGTCAATAACAGTTGATCGTAGCTTGCTAGTTAGAACTTCTGGTCAGAAGAATTATACATGAGCATCCAACTGAAGGTTTGATTTGTCTAAAAACATAAGTTGGTATTTAGCAGAAAATAGGATATTTTACGCGGCTCCAGTTGCTTCGGAGAGAATTTGCATTACCCCGAATCAGGCACTTCAATTTCAATCACCGGACGCATAAACTCTAGCTATTACTTTGGAATGCTTAATAAGATTCAAATTAATTATGTAAATGTGCTAACATTGCTACCTTTTGCTTCCCCTGCATTTTTCCCACTATAAACATTTCTTTAAACCAAAACATTATCTGAGTTGGCAATTTAAATAAATTTTAAAATCTTGATTATCGTCCATATTAGGCAATCTCCATGTCATATTAGTGCTGCTTCATGCAGAAAATCTTCCTACGATCATTTGACGCAGGGATATGCAGCTCATCAATTACGCCACAGGCCACGTGCGCTTCATGTAATACTTATTTTTACCAACTCCTTTTCTAGCATATATTTAATGTGAACACCTGTTTGTGTGCCTTACTTAATTTTTTCCAATTAGCAGGCAATATTTTGTCATTATATTGCAGGCACCATGCAATTTTTAGAATAAATAGTGCATGAAAATTTTTAGCAGGATATATTAATATACCTACTGTAGCTATAAGAATAACTGGTTTCTTAAAATTTAAGAGTTAAAAAATCGAAATTTAATTGCTTTTAGAGAAACGAATACAAGATTAGAAATAATTGACAATTTGGACAAAAGTTCTGCAAAAGCCAAACACAATATTTTTCAAATATTGCTCTTCAAACTAGGCGTTTTGTGGTGCGCGTAAATGGTTTTGTTTGACATTTGCAGAACGCCGAGTTATGAAAGATATTGCTCGTTATGTTCTTGTTATCTTAAATGAAGTTCTATCCATGTCTGTATTCAAGAAGAAGGCATTAACTAAAAAAATTATTCCTGAGTATTTTGAATTTCAAATTATAATAATTATTTTCTGCTTTCAGTAAAAAGTAAAAAATTTAAACGTGTTAAAATTCTACTTTAAATAAAAATATGTTTATAACAAAGTGAAATAATTAACATTCGTTAATTTATGACAAAAATATAGGGTCACATTTTGTTAAAATTACGATAAAAATGAAATAATCAATTTAAATATCACTGTACCTTATCACATAGATACAATTAGGAAATGATTGCAATGACTATTAAATTACTTATTCAGATATATTGAAATAAATTTTTATCGCCAAATTAACCGATATTTAATCTGCGATTCCTAGCTAAACGTTTGGTAGGATAATAGTTAAAACTCAACAGTGAGACTGATATTTTACTTATTAGTCATTCATCATTAAAAGCAAAAAGAGCTTTGCTCAATGGTGCAAACTTCGAGCAAGACATACAATTCTTCAACGACGCCAAATGAGCCACGCATTACATAAAACTGTTCAATTTAATCCAACTTACGATTATAGACAGTCTTTAATTCTGTTTGATGCAAGTGAATATCGCATTTAATTATTTAGTTTAGACATGCTGTTTCTATACAGACAGCATCTCCTTGCGAGAAGGTAAATTAAATTAATTTAGTATGACAGGATAATATTTTCGAATTACTGGTATAAAATAGTACATTAAAAGCAAATGCTAAAGCAGTGCTTATACTATATGAGTTATATATATATATATATATATATATATATATATATATATATATATATATATATACATTCTTTGAAATGCGAGCTTTAATAAAATTCACTGTATCCTTCCTATGTGCAAAAACAAAAAGAAATTTTATTTGATACAAGAAACATTTCTTTCTCATTATCTCCTCAAGTATCTACTGATGAACATATCTTTATATAAAAATTGGAAAGCAAAACAAGATAGAAATATGTAAACATAGAGAGAGTGTGAAAAATTTATTGATTTCTGTTGTTTCACACTCTCTCTATGTTTACATATTTCTATCTTGTTTGGCTTTACAATTTATATAGAAAGATATGTTCATTAGTAGAGACTTGCGGAGATCATGCGAAAGAAATGTTTCTTGTATCCGATAAAATTTCTTTTTGAATTTGCACATAGATGGTATAATAACATATATGAGTATATATATATATATATATATATATATATATATATATATATATATATATATATATAGGTTTATTCATAAGAATGCCGTCAATATTGAATCTCTTACCGTCGGGAAACAATATTTAAGTCAATTTAAAAATTTTCTGATATTCTAAATCCAAATTATTCTTAACAATTTAATAAATTTACTTTGTACTTAAACAACTTATTAACAAAATCAACTGTTTAGAAAATAACAGAAAATTTGTTTCTATCAAAAATACTGTTTTTTGGTTTGTTAATTTATGCTATTAATAATTAAGCTAATCATTGTTAATTTTGTTCCAAATAAACTGTTGCTGACGATTATTATATAGCTTTCTCAATTATAAAACGATCATTACTCATAATTCTCTGCTAATATAACTATTAGGATATACCTGTTTATATTAATGTGACGTTTGCACTTAGAGATCTCTCGTAAGAACCCATCTTCAGTGACAGCTATCTGATTCTGTATTGTTAAATTAATTATTATGACTTCCTATTTTGACTTAGCTAAATTCAATCAAAACATGCTCAAGTAAAAGATACAATTAATAGTTCAACGTTAAACATTTATAATAAAATTAAACGTAATAATTTTTTTTTATGAATTGAAATTTAAATATCATTTTAATCAACAAATCAGAAAAATACTGTTTTGCATAAAACTGGAAAATTGGCAATATTACATTTGATCTAACGTTCAATGCCATTTTCCAAATTTAAATTTGACAAAGCTGCAACCGTTTCGTTTCTCAAATAAAAGCAAGCTGATGCGAACAACTTTTGTTTTCATTTTCTAAGTGTAAGCAATACATGCGCCGAAAGTATGCTACGCATTTTCTAGTCTTAGAATATGATGAAAAATCGTAGCTGGCAATTTTTCGATATAGGCTACAAAACGCGGTTAATCTTCAAGTAAACAATATTAGAAAAAGAAATACCATTAACTAATTAAGGGAAGATAAAGAAAAACAAACACACAGATGAAATGTGTCACACAACTCTGTTAGATTAAATCTTAATACAAGTCCCGTTGCTACTTTTTGCTCACAAAAATAAAAGACTAAAAATAGAGCAGCCAAATGAATATTAAATTACTTAAGTTAACTGTCATACAACAATAATCATTTCAGTTATTATATAACACTGCAAAAGAAAAAAATTCAGTTGGATATATCAAAATTTTGATTAAATATAAAACCTAAATACAGCCCTCAAACGTGTTAGTCATTAACAAAAAATGTAACACCCCGCTTGGCTATCGGGTGAACCGCGGTAATCTTCTGCTTCAACGTGGACTGTACGGCATTAATTCGGGCATATACTTGTTTACACATGTCTAGCGCTTTTGAAACATTAACCGGTGTATTTTGTTCTCTAGTAGATGGCGGACGCGAAATGTTTAGAACAAGTTGTATTTGCTTAGTAACTGCTACCACTAGAGGCTCATCACTTATTTCTAAACCGCTCATCAATTATACATGTTTTGCAGATTAAAACCAAATGTAACTTTTGCAATGATGCTTTTATACTAACACGATACTTGTAGCACATACCAAGTAATAAAAATGGGAGTGCGGTAAGCCAATCGGATTGCTCGCGAGAAGCACGTTAAACGGTCTCTAACTCGCGGTGTACTCGTTCTAATAAGTTGTTACATTTAGAATTGAACACTGTCGTTCTCTGCACATCGCTTCTAAGAATTGTATATTCTCATAAAGAAATGCGAGTCATAAGGTTGGCAAATTTATCAATAATCGCTACGTCTGCTATACCAAGTCTGGCCACCCAGTGTAGCGAGTAATGACGACTGTTTTTGTTGTGTTCAATTCGTCTATTTATAGTTGATTACCTGCTGATTCCAGATCAACCACAGTAAACCATTTGCTTTGGGCGATCTCGTAGATGATTTCCTTTTCATTGTTTATCAGATATCGATCGGGAATTATGACACAGTTAAGGACACGCTTATCACCAAATTGTTGTCAATCAACAATTTGTTGTTTTGCTTGCATGTAAATTAGTGATGCCTACGGACCTGAGCTTGGATGTATTAAAGCGTCTCCAAGCATCTAATCAAATTCGATCTTGTCTGGTATTAAGGTCTGGCTCTGGAAAAGACTGGTGGGCATTTCGATGCTATATGACACTGCGTTGTCAGTCTATTCGTACAGATGAAAGCTGATATCTTTATGCTCATTATCTTTCGAAACATATGAATGATGTCGCGTACTCGTGGATGAGCGTTTTTAAACGAGTAATTGCTCTTAGTTACATAAACGACAGGATCGTTACTGCCAATAATGGTATACATAATTAAATTTGTGACTGAGTCTATCAATGTACCTTTTGATGTACCATTTTCCAGCCCGTACTTCGTCCCAAAACTTCTTATGAAGGGCGAAATACCTGTGGTGACAAATATCCACAGAAAGGTACCACAGAGGCATATAAGTCTCTGATATTTACCCAGACATGCGATTTTATTGACTTGCCGCTTGTCACTGAAAATTTAAGCGTTACTAATAACATCGCACCACCAGTATGAATCACGAACGTACAATTAAAGAGTGGATAATTAGCGATTATTTTCTATGCCGTTTTTATTAAATGACTGAAGTAATGTGCGTCTTTCTTTTCTACTTAGTAATCGAAAATTTTTGGCTCTGAACTTTGTTTAGGTAATACAATTCAAAAATAATTCATTGCGCGGGTGGTTCTAACAATTCTTTAAATGAAATTTGTAAGCCTGAAGTGAACAATATTTCCATTGAATTTAACCAGTCCTCGCATAACACTACCATCATTCAACATACTAACGCGTTTCGACCTTCGATGAGCTTTGTTCTCTGATAAGCTTCGTGTGTTTAATTAAGGAAATTGAAAAAAAGTGCCATCTTGAAATGTTCTTATGGAATTTCTAGTGCCGTGTTCTTACGTACGATGATTTCTTTACCAGTATATAGTTCATCCATATTAGTTGGATCATTAATGTATATTTCCTCACAATTTAATATACTAGTTTCATCCAGCCTAGACTTAATTAATTATAAATCTATAGTTAGGTTTTTTATCTTTGCTGATAATATTCTTAAAAAGTTTTTCAACCTATCAATCCAAATCAATGTTTCTAATAAAAAGCGCGTTATTTTTAGTCAATAATTAATGAGAATTTGCTCGTTTAAAGTGTGCCATTTAGTATAACCAATCACGAGCGAAGAATTTTTCTTATTAAGTGCTACGGCTCGACCGCTACTTCCATCCTTGTCCTCGCTTTGATTCATAATTCGTCATGCATTGTTGCAATTCATAACTCTTTTATTCACGCCAGCCATAAAAATGGCCATTGTGCGTTCTCGGTCCCAAATGTAGATACAGTCACATCTTCCCCATCCCCAGATATCTTCCTCGACGCCAAGCTTAAACAATAATATACTATAGATTGTGGTCTGCCGAGTATGTTAATCAAAGCATTATTGCAATCTGCATCCACCCTTCGACCAGAAACAGACCATCATTGACAGCATGTTGTGTCATGGTCTTCATCTTTGCCTTAATATCGTAGGTACCACCACTTAGGCGAGTGTGTAAAGGTCGTCTAGCTTAGGCCTTTCTCTGTTTGGCGCCCACATTTTCAGTTGGCTGTTATTGGAACTCCTGAATATCTGCCATGGTGCAGCGCTCATGGGGTCTTGGAGTTACGGGTTCATCTGGCAGTCAAATATACGTCCCATAGATCATGGTTGTCGGATCAAAACCTGTACATTTCGATATTATAAATCGCGTAAACCATTAAAACAAATATCATTTTTTTTGCCAGATCCCAAGGGCCTAATGGCGCCAAAATTGCTATAACTTTTTAATCGTCTGTTGCACTCGCTTAGCCGTCGCCTAAGTATGATGGTGGTAATTGTCTGCCCGGGAAATTTTTTGTCAAAATCTTGCACCATTAATTAAATTCTCTTTACTCAAACTGTATATCCTTGTCGGTAACAATGATTTGTGTTTTACTAAATTGACTGAGCCAGTGAACATCTTAGCTTTTCATAATCCTCTTTGTTTTGATTTGCTGCAATCGTACAATCTCGACCAATCGGGCAGACTTATCGACCATGGCAAACACAAAGAATAGTCCGACACGAGCCACGAGCAATAGAAACCACCTAGTCTAAATGCAAAAATTGGTTTTGTGCTTTAGCAATGAATGTAGTCTCGGTGACTTCTTCTCTTCTTGGAGGCTTAGGGCACTGACATGTGAACTGCAATGTCAAGATAAGGCTCCTGGCGTCGAGATGTTCTAGTCTTTCATGCCAAAAAGCAATCAATTTTATTTGAATAGAATCCAGCACAGACCGCTGCACTGTTTATCATTTTCCTTCGCACTAGCATACAGTTTTGTAGGATCAATACTCTATATGGTACGGAAACCGAAGGGCAGATTTATAAACGGATAAATAATTCTTGACATGTGGCTTTACTAATCTGTTTTGAACACCTTGAAAAGTGGCAAAACAGGAACACCAGAATTTCAGCAGAGCGAATCGGCTACCGAATTCATGATACAGGCTATATAGTAAAAAGTTACATCGTATACCTCAAGGCCTTCAATAGCTCAGTGTGCCCGTGACTTTCAATACCGAGTAACAACCAGGGCACTAGTGCTTCGTGAACGACAAAGACCTCTATATGACCATACTTTCCCACTTATTTTTACTTTAAAAAATAATTGATTGCGTAGGTGGTGGTAACAATTCTTTAAATCAAGTTTGCAAGCTTGAAGTAAACACAAATCCCATTTCATTTAACCAGTTGTCGAACAACATAACAAAACTACTCTCAGTCACAACGCACTGAAGTGTTACGACCCTCCTCGATCATCATCAGAGTAAGACGGCAAACTGACTAGCAAGCATCAAACCGCATTGCATATATATGAAAAGCAAAATTAGATATACGGCTCTCACATCTAGTAGTCTTGCATGCATTGTACGTGACTGGAAATGACGGCTGCACAATTTCTATGCAGTCACGAACATTAGATTTTGTAGCTTTCGCCAGACACATATGTATAGACAATACAAGTAAACAATAATTGATTCCGTGGGTGGAGGTAACAAATCTTTAAATCAGATTTGCGAACTTGAAGTTAACACCAATATAATTGTATTTAACCAGTCGTCGAACAACATAACAAAACAACCGCCAGTCGCAACGCACTGAAGTTTTACGACCCTCCTCGATCATCATCAGAGTACGACGGCAAACTGACTAGCGGGGATCAAACCGCATTGCATATATATGGAAAGCAAAAATTAGATATACGACTTTCACCTCAAGTAGTCTTGCATGCATTTTACGAGACTGAAATGTCGGCTGCACGATTTATATACAGTCACGAACATTAGCTCCTTGCAGATTTCGCCATATATATATATATATATATATATATATATATATATATATAGACAATACAATGAAACAATAATTCATTGCGCCAGTGCTAGTAACAATTCTTTAAATCAATTTTAAGAGCTTGAAGTAAACACTAATCCCATTGTATTTAATCAGTCGTCGAGCTACATAACACAATTACAGTCAATCTCAACGCACTGACGTGTTTCGAACTTCCATGATCATCATCAGAATACGACGGCAATGTAACTAGCGAGGATCAAACCGCATTGCATATATATGGAAAGCAAAATTAGATATGCGGCTTTCACCTCTAGTAGTCTTGCGTATATTGTACGTGACTGGAAATGTCGGCTGCACACTTTCTATGCAGTCATGAACATTATATTTTGTAGCTTTCGCCAGACACATATTACTAGAAAATACAATTAAACAATAATTGATTGCCCGGGTGATCTTAACGATTCTTTAAATCAAGTTTGCGAGCTTGAAGTAAACGCCAATCCCATTAAATTTAACCAGTAGTCGAACAACATAACAAACTTACAGCCAGGCGCAACGCACTGACGCGTTTCGACCTTCCATGATCATCATGAGAATACGACGGCAAACTGATTAGCGGGGATCAAACCGCATTGCATATATTTGGAAAGCAACATTAGATATTCGGATCTTACCTCTAGTAGTCGTGCCTTTATTGTACGTGACTGAAATGTCGGTTGCACAATATATATACAGTCACGAACATTAGCTCTTTGTTGATTTTGCCACACACACATATATATAGACAATACAATTAAACAATAATTGATTGTGCGGGTGATCTTAACAATTCTTTACATCATGTTTGCGAGCTTGAATAAAATACCAATCCTATTTTATTTAACCGGTCGTCAAACAACATAACAAAACTACCGCCAGTTGCAACGCTTTGTTGCGTTTCCATTTTCCATGATCATCATCATAGTACGACGGCAAACTGACTAACGAGGATCAAACCACATTGCATATATATGGTATCAAAATTAGATATTTGGCTCTCACCTCTAGTAGTCTTTTATAAATTGATATTTTAATTTATTGTCATTGCCTTCAAACCACTGAATGTCGCTCTCAGTCTTGGACTCGCTGAGTTTGCCGCAAAGAATTGCCTAAGTGAAATGTCGTCCCTGCCGGCGTTTGTAATGACAACTTGCGCATGTACATTGGTAAATAATATTTGATATCGACATTAACGCTGTTTCTCTTTGATTGCTGGTAAAGGCAAGTGTGTTACCCTAAATAACACTCGTAGTTTGGTTGCATTAAATGTGCGTATCAATGCTGCTTCAACTTTCTTTTTTGCCATTCGGGAAACTGCATCCCCCTTAAATGGGATGTTTAGGTAGACGGTTTTCTTTTCTGGCCCATAGTATGTCTGTTTCTGGTTAACTCCCCTTTTAATAATTGATTCAATTAATTGTCTGGGATAGCCATTAGACATTAAATCGTTAATTGTTTTATTATATTATTATATTATATTATATTATTATTATTATATATTATATTATTATATAATTATATTATAAAAATTCGGTCTGGCTACACTAGTTGACTGTGTCACACCTGAAATCGTCTAGTCAGTGCAGAGTAGTATGCGTGGACAAAGCAGCATCTAAATGCACTTAGAAATACTAGCAGAAATACATCAAAATACTACGCGCTGATAAAGAAAAGAGCGTAATTATAATGGAAAAATCTGACTACGTACAAAAGATGGAAAACGTGTTAAAGGACAATACTAAATTCACACGTCTAGACGATAAATCAGATGAAATAGACAAGGTGGAGCGCAAAGTAATAAATGAAATTAAGATTTTGACAGATGCCGGTTTTATTAGTGAGACAGCTGCACAGAAGTTCAGGCCAGTTGGTATATCTACACCAAAAATGTACGGATTTCCAAAAACATACAAAAAAAGTTGTCCTATGAGGCCAATTTTATCAATGGACTAGCTAAATGGCTAGTTCGTTTACTTGAACCATTACGTAAACTACTAGGTAATCATTCGGTTGCCGATTCGTTTGAGTTTGTAAACAAAATTCAAGATATAAATATTAAAAACAAGATTATGGTATCTTTTGATGTTACGTCTTTGTTTACAAATGTTCCAATTGATGAAACCATTGATATTATAGTCAAAGCGGTAGAACACGATATATTACCATCGCCGGTGCCAGGTCAAACTCTACGCAAGCTTATCTTATTATGCACGACAATTAATTGAATCAATTATTAAAAGGGGAATTAACCAGAAACAGACGTATTATGGGCCAGGAAAGAAAACAGTCTACCTAAACATCCCATTTAAGGGGGATGCAATTTCCCGAATTGCACAAAAGAAAGTTGAAGCAGCATTAACACGCACATATAATGCAACCAAACTACGAGTGTTATTTAGGGTAACACACTTGCCTTTACCAGCAATCAAAGAGAAACAGCCGTTAATGTCGATATCAAATATTATTTACCAATATACATGCGCAAGTTGTCGATCAACTTACGTAAGCCGATCGACCAGACGGTTAATTACTCGAATGAGAGAACATTGCAACTTGAACGCCTGTTTTAAATCAAATGGTGAATACACGTCTGCTATTGCGCAAAACATCATCGAAACATCGCACGTATGTTCTCCAGACGTAGCATTCAAAGTAATTACTAAAAGCAAACCAAAAGGGAGCTAGCCACATACGAAGCCTTATGGATAAAAAAAATTGCAGCTGGATTTATGTAAGCAGAAGAAGCACGTACAAGCATTGAGCTTGAACTGGATGTGACGCACGCAATTTGATTGGAGTCTATTTTTCACACTCTCTTTGTTCATATATTTCTATTTTGTTTTGCTTTCCAATTTATATATAAAGATATGTTCATGAGTAGATATTTGAAAAGACCATGAGAAAGAAAATTTTCTTATATCTGATAAAATTTCTTTTTGTTTTTGCACATAAAATGGGTACAATGAATTTTACTAAAGCTCGCATTTCAAAGTATATATATATATATATATATATATATATATATATATATTTGTGTTAGAGCTGCAGATTCCTGAAGAAACGCCCAGCACGTGATGAGCTCCCACAAGTACGAATCCGATCTACTGGTTGAATTTCCTTTGCTACACTATAAAAATGCTTGTTTTTTACTGACAAATTTATGCATATAATTGGTCAGGTGCTTATATCAAGATCGCAACTTTGATTAAAAATTAATTTTAAATTGATTGATTTAACAACGATTGATTTTTAGTACATAATATGCTAGATTTTTACAACTGTCGTGATTCACCTACAAATCAATAAGCATTCATTTCCACAACGATTTATAAGCTATTACAATATTAGTATCAGAATAAATTTTAAAAAACTAAAATGAAAATCAATGTAAAAAGACCGTTCAATACCTTTTTACATTTTATGTTATATGTTATAGAATTTAGCAAGAAAATTTGTTAGGTAGATACAGTTCTATTACGATCTAATATATAATTAATTGTTTGCCAGCAGTAATAGATTTAACATCATATAAAATGTTAATATGTGCTCAGCACCTAATACAAAAACTTCTTCACTGATAAATATTTTTTAATGTAAAATCTAAATGTAAATTATACTGGGCTTACGGATTTTTTTCTAATTATCTTTAAATTTTTTGTAAACCATTAATACTCTTTTTAGAATTTCGGGAAATTTACTCCGGCATGGCCTGGATTAATGCATTCGAATTTAAATGAAATTTACATTTTTACATATCTGCAAATACATATATCGAAAAGTTTTACTGGAAAACAGGATATTTTAAATATTTTTTGGACAACTAAATAATGAATTACAGATCACTGTTCCCATGAGAAAAATAATCAGTAGTGTAGTCATAAGTTTCAGTTCGTTCTTATTAAAGTCGAATTGTAATAAAACTTGCATCAGGTGACTGTCTTTAATTATGTTACAGATTATTTTCGTATGGTGTCCAGCACGATACTTGTTAAAAATAGATAATAGATTGTTATCGAAGGAAAAGAATAAGTTTGGAAGTAAGTAATTTTTCAGTTATTTAAAAAAAATTATTACTATATTCCCGCTAATTATTAAAAAGGTCAGGGATACATTTTGCATTCTTACTATGTGGCATGCATACTTATATGTAAGCCAGGCACTGACAAATGCGTATCAATCGCATTTTGAAAGAGAAAAACAGTAATGAACGTTTATTTATTTAAACGAGCATTGGTTGCGCGGGCGATGATAACATTTACTTTAATCAAGGTTGCAGGTCTCATATTAGATTGCTTAGTTAACTTTCCTTTTATTTCAACATTCTGAATCAATATATTACTTTTTGTGTAATTTTTTAATGTGGCATTTTTTTCAGAAAAACTTGTTTTTTTTGTTCATCTGCAGTAAATCCAATCAGTGAGTTGGAGCGAAAGCGATACTGTGCGATTTTAAATATATTTTTTTTAAATTTACATCGGTTAATAAATGTTTCGCATATCTGAAGAATAACTTTCCTACAAACATTTTATTTAAATATGACAAAATAATATATATATATATATATATATATAGAGAGAGAGAGAGAGAGAGAGCTTGAACTGGATGTGACGCACGCAATTGATTGGTTTCCTTTTATCCTACTCTCTTTATGTTTACATATTTCTATATAGATATATAAATATATATATGTACATATATAAAGAGCTTGACAAGGGCGAGAAAAAAGACAGTGAATGGAAGCTAGAGAAAGAGAGGATATAGAAGCGATTGAATACCATGCCTAATGCAGAAATACTTAATTAAAGATTTACGTTAGGAAGAAGAATGAAGAAGTACATAAGAGGCGACATATAAGTGCATTGAATCCATACTAAATTATCAACTGAAGAAATTAAATTAATTTAAGTAGTCTGGTTGTAACCTAAATTTAAATTGTCTGACACAGGATAGTAGCAGTAATTGTAAATTTATGATGAGATATGAAACAAGGTAAGTTAACTATTTGTCTCTCCTTTAAAAATGCTAATTAATTACCCTTAATATATAATATTTATGGTACCTCTGGTCGTACTTTTATGTAATTAATGATGGCCTCATAGAATATTGAGCCTAATGCTTTTTAAACCGCTGATATGTTCACAATGTAACAGTTAGATTTTGCTTCAATTTTTTCGCTAATTAATATTTTAAATAAACAGCGATTTTTTGTGGAGATGTGCTTACAGCCAGTCACTTGTAAGCGAATAGCTAGGTTCGAAATCTGATAGATTCCATATTGACATTCCATTTTATTTTCCCCTTTTATTACATTATTTACTTATGCACAATTAATGTTTGCATGTTATTTTATATTCCAATTATTTCTGCAAAGATACCAATTTTTAATTTTTATGATTCAATCCAAATGATATTCCTCAGTTTATTTAAACTGATTTTCCAATTAACCTTGCAAATCCACTGAACTTTCTTATGTAGATGCGCCTGGGCCCCTCACAAATTTCCGATGGCTGTCATTTGTTAGCGACTGACGATATTAGAATTTGAATGCTTCCATATTTACATGCTGTGTTATACTCTCTTGTTCTTTACTTAATTTGGCGCATGGACTTTTCCTTCATAAATGCGATTGATGTCTGTATTTCATCATTTATATTGTTTTTTTCCGTGTACAGATTCTATTTCTTTCCTTTTTGATTTGTATTTTATTGCCTGAAGCATCTGATATCTTATATACAGTATTGATGTCATAGTTCGCTCCATCCGTTCTTATATCTCCACTCAATATTGAATTTCCTCTTATCATGGTCTAGCAGTATTCTTCGGTTTCTTATGCCTTACTTTTATCCATTTAAAATTAAATCAATTTATTGCTCTATGCGTTATTGAATTTGTCATTAACTGTGGATATTCATTCTCGCTTACGAACTACTTAACTCTTCTCAATTCCATCATTTATATATCAAATGGTCTATTTTGAGACATATTTTTGTCAGAAATTTTAAAATGCTGATTTTCATTCCGTATGGTTGATTTAAATATAAATGAGGAAGGATACTATTATACGGATCTGGGCTTTTAGTCTCAATTTGCCCTAAATTGATGATAAATCACCATTTTTTTAAATAGTGAAATTCAGTTCATTTTTTGTTTTGATAAATTGTGGAAATGATTCAAGTTTTTGTCACGATATTTTCAAAAAAGAAAAACATCATCCAAGAATCTCACAAACAAATTATTTTTAGCAGCAGTCTTCTTAGAAGATCTTTTGCGATAATGCATGAAAAGTGCGATCGTAGGTATTACATATTCAGAGAAAATGTTTAAAGTTCTGAAACGGGAGGAAAGTATTATACATATTTGGCTTTATGATTCTTTATTAATATAGAATTAGCTCGTTATCTTGAACCATGCTATGAAATGTAGATCTGAGCTGTCTCCATAAATTGCATTCATTTATTCAGTTCATACTTCATAATTATTTATATGTTTCTTTATTTCGTTGTTTAACTTTTTCTTTATTGTTCTTCCGAAATTTGATCTTCATTAACAATATCTGAACTAGGCGTTTTATTAGTTTTATATATATTCATTGTACTTTTGAATGTTGTAAATTTTATTTATATATATCGTTTCTTTTCGCATAGTCTCCTCAAATATCTACTAATGAACATATCTTTATATATAAATTGGAAAGCAAAACAAGATAGAAATATGTGAACATAGAGAGAGTGTTCACATATTTCTATCTTGTTTTGCTTTCCAATTTATATATAAAGGTATGTTCATTAGTAGATATTTGAGGAGATTATGCGAAAGAAACGTTTCTTTTATTTGATAAAATTTCTTTGTTTTTGCACAGGAAGGGTACAATGAATTTTATTAAAGCTCGTATTTAGAAAAGGTAATATATATATATATATATATATATATATATATATATATATATATATATATATATATATTCCAGAGTATTGAATGCCAAAGTATGAAAATAGCTTACAGTTATATTAAGATAATTTTCTAACAAAAATGACTCATATAAAGAGGATTGTTTTACTGGGTTTATTTTTGAGTTTACTTCATATTATTGGCAAATTGACTCATCTATTTAATCACATGTTTTTACTTATGTATATATCTACGTTTATGCCTAATTTATTGTTGTATGTACACGTATTCGTATATATTATTGCAATGAATAAAAAAATATTGTTTTGTATTACCATGACTCTGATTGGCATTCGTTAAAATAATTATTAATTAACGCATCTGTAAATGAGTCTGCTTGCCAGTTGAACTTCCATTGTAGTTTTGTTACTTCATCGCTTTTGATTTACTAAAGTGAAAAATCTAGTAAAATTATTTTTACAGTATAAATGAATATATCATCCATAATCTTATTGAACTTTTAATGGCCGTTTTTGTTCATTAACACAAATACATACAATATATATATATATATATATATATATATATATATATATATATATATGTATATATTGTATTTTTGTGTTAATGAGCATTGGTTTATAAGATATCAAAAGATCGGTATCAGCATATGTAAAAAAATATAATGAAAAAGACGAGATAATAATAAATTATACATCAATGTTCCCACGGGCATCATAACATATATTTTGTAGTCATAACTATTTCCCATTTTTTTTAATATTTAAGAGAAAAATAATTTACACAAGGTGACTTTATTACTTTACATAACCGCTTTTTTCGATACGGTGCCCGTCGCCTTACTTGTTAAAAATAATTTCCAGCAACTTTGCAGAACAGCTGCAAAAATTCAAGGAAAACAAATTTAAATTATTGAAAAATATTTTCTATCAGTTTTGCAAATTATTGCCAAATTTCAGTTATGTTTGCATTTCTTCAATTTTTAATTCATTTTTCTATGTAAGCTGGGTATTGACCAAATGTACATCAATCGACTTTTAAAAAAGGAAAGGAAAACCTGAATAACGTAATAAAATTAAGAAACTAAATAAAATTTAAATTTATAAAAGTAAAATAATTGTTGGCGCGTTATTTATATTAAGTTTTAGCTTATATTTGAGTACTCCATCTTAAGTTAGGAATATAAATGAATATATATTTATTTGATATTATACAGCATTGTACCAATAGACGCATTTGAGGACGAGAACGCTCCAGTTGTCTTATCTAGGGCTGAAGTGAATAAAAGAGAAAGTCCTCCCAAAAGTGCATGAATTAAGATTAAGCAGTCGGCACAATGATGGATTCAGCCTTCGGGCCGAAAAAGTGAACATAAAGTAATAATTATTTGTATTTTGTTTTACTACAAGCAAACCTCTATAAATAATTGATTAAAATTAAAGCATTTGTGTTTAATTGAACAAAATTACTTCTGACGGATTAAAAATTAACACATTCACTTTGGAGTTAAGGTGAATTATGTCTCGGCCGGACGGCACGCTTACAATAAATACTGAGGAAATCCACATAAATGGCCCAATGAAAATAGGTGAAGTCAACAATGGCGACCGTGCCCAAGAGAGGCAGCAAACGAACAGGTGCCGATGTTTTCATCTGAGTCAGCGACTCTTTTCCGACCATCATCAGAATTTAAGCCAATGCTTGCACCCTGGGATGTAAAAAGGCCACAGTTGTAGTTCAAATCATTTAAAGCCACTGTTCGTGCGCAAGAATTTGCATTAAAAGTACCAATTGTGCGCGTGGCTAGTCAAGATTTAGTTGACCGGACAGTTCCAGTCCAATTAGAATTACCTGTCGAACTGACGTATGCAGAATTTTAAAGACGAATTTTGGGTCACTTCCGAGCCAGGCTTTAGGAGTTGTTTTCAGAACTGTACAAACTCAAACCACAACCAGGTGGAATGCCTCTTGATACCATGGCATTTATCAAGTGGTGGTTTTCCAAGCTAACTGAGTCTTTGTCCAGGTCACAACCACATGAGACTATCAAGTTTATGCTGCTAAATCCTGGCAGATATGGCGCAATATGGAGCGCCCAGGGAGGTCTAGAAGAATGATCTCAGACTCTACAAAGTTCGGCCATGATAACCACCACATAGGCTCTTATAAAACCACGTATGAGTCTCGCTACATCATCCGGCAGGGGCGACATGCCTTATTGGAATTTTTCGCGGCACAATCAGCGATTCCTGAATGGACAACGACAGCCAGTGTCTTGGAAGCAAAGTTAATATATAAAGACACTAACGGCAATGAATATTTCGCCTAAGCAGCAGCAAAATCAGTACAGTCTACCTAAAGAACAGCTAGTTCAATGGGGAAATAAGATCCACCATTTCACCGATAATGATAGTCGGGATCATGTCCATAAGCTAAATCCTTTGGATGCCAAGATTTGTAGATCGAGAAAAGAAGAGAAGCAGAGTATGTTATAATATGTCCAGAAACAGAAAGATAAAGAAGTATAGGAAACGCTGCCACAACGGACAGCCAGTAATAATGCAATTGGATACGGGAGCAGATGTATCGGTATTACCAATGACTTAGCCGTTAAACAACGTAAAACCTACGATAAAAACCTTGTGTCAGGAATCGGGCGCGTCGATGGTGACTGCGGTCGAATGGGACACAGAAATATTAATAATAGAAGATATCTACCATATGTATTATATTGTATCGAATACTTTAGCACCCCTATTGAGACTTGATTACATTAGGAAATGGGTTAAGACGATCGATTATCAAAATAAACGTATATATTTTTCGATGCCGAAAGCAAAAATTCCATAAAATATATATGCAGCCCTATGGTGCAGGAGGAGACCACATATCTTATCTTACAACACAATATTCCAACTGTCTATTTGCAGCAAATGTCCAAGGCCAACGGTCGATCGCATCAAACTATTGCTAGAACAAAATTATTTTACGAACAACCAAAAGTATATAGTACTCCTCCTAAGAAACTAGCTTCAGCGACACACACAAGACAAGAGCTGATAGTGACCAACGTTCTTGAACAATCATCATCTTTTTTTCAAGCTCCCATGGTTTACGTTAAGAAAAAGGATGGCTCGCTCCGACCGGCGGCTGATTTACGGCAGTTAATCTCGATGATTAAATCTGACCCGTATCCAAGGCCGGCTCTGCGTGATCTGCTTCTGCAACTAGCGGGAGGCAAATCGTTTACTGCGCATGACCTTAAACAGGGATTTTGGCAAAAGAGCGTTCGGTCCAAAGACCGGTGTAAGTTAGCGCTGCGCGTACACAAAGTTCATTTCGTGTTCACTCGGGTACCATTGGGACTGAAGAACACCCCGAAAGTGTTCCAAAGAATGATGGACTATTTCGTGTCCAAATTACCCTGTACAACGGCTTACGTTAACGATGTTATTATATGGACCATTACTGAACACCAATTATATAGCCAGCTGCAGTAGCTGTTGTCCAAAACAGAATAATGGCGATTAAAATTTAATCCAGTAAAAATTCAGATAGTTCGGCAGCTACAGTTTCTGGGAGACTCAGTCTCGTCGGAGGGTTGTATGCAATAAGATTCGAATGTACAGCCTATCAATTAATCATCGGTACCCACTAAAGGAAAATAATTGCGTCGGTTTATTATAATGGTGAATTTCTATATACCATATCTCGAAGTTATGGAGGCTACGCAATAACCATTTTCGTGGTTAACTAGCCTCAGGATGTCGTTTTGATGGACGGAAGAGGCTCAAGATTCGTTTATTCTATGTAATTAGAAATTAATAGATGCAACTGTTTTGATTTTATAGGCAGGTAATATGACAATTGATACAGATGCATCAGATATTGCCATAGGAGCAGTGTTACAAGCGGACGGACGTCCGAAGCAATATATAAGTCGCACACTCACTTAGGCTGAACAAAACTATACCGTCACAGAAAAGGATTACTGGCCGTACAATGGGCACTACGAAAGTTGAGGTATTTTGGCATCGTTGGACATATAGTCGTACTTACCGATCACAAAGCATTACTGCATTGACTATCATTGTGTATTGAGAAGAAGAAAGTACATTGTGCCATTAATGAGCTCGGGGAATGTGATGTGTCAATGCACCATAGAGCGGGTATCGAGAATATGGCAGACGATGTTCTCAGCAGAATTTCCGCTTTGTGAATTTGGTCACTTATTAAAGTCTCTTAAGATCATGGAGATGATGCCACATGTCAGGAATTAGTCAATTAGTTAAAAAACGGCAAAGTGGTGTCTGCAACATATAAAGCGTTGAGCCTGCCAAACGACCTATTGGTGCGAAAAGGAGAACAAACGGTGCAATGGTGTGTACCGGAATATATACGAACAGAATTGATGGCCTTCTGACATGAAACGTCGGGACATACAGCAATATTGAATATAATAAAAATATTAACCTTTTTTTTACAAAATACTTGCAAACTCCTATAAGTAAATGATTAAAATAAAAGCATGTGTGTTTTATTGAACAAAATGGCTTCTGACGTATAGGAAAACTAAATATGAATATTGTCTGCACAGTTGAAAAATTTCACTGCGGAGTTAGGAAAAATTAAGTCTCGGCTGGATGGCTCACTTTTAGAATTTTCTGAGGGAATACACTTACACGATCTAATTAAATTAGGTGAAATCAACAAGCATGATAGCCAAACGTAAATCAGGAAAAAAAATATTCGTGCGCTTATGGTTCATTGCTAATTATTCTCCTAAACCAACTATGATAGGACAATAAGTTTCATATGTAATTGTGTATTCGGTATTGCGCACATATTAACGAACAAGTGTAACTAAAACAAAATGAAGATACTCAAGTCAACATGGGCGAAAGGTGTAAAATTATGTGCATATGTAATTGACGCTTACAGACGAATCATAAGTTGGATTTCGCAGTTGACCTATATCCATTTCCTATTTGATCAAATAAATGGTGAGAGTGATGAGTTCCCAATAAGGACGAAACCGGTCTACTGGATGAATTGCCTTTTCTACACTATACAATTCTTAGTTTATACTGACATATGTAAGTAATTAATGGGTCAGGTGTTTATATCAAGACCGCAACCTTGATTATAATAATTGTTATCACCACCCGCGCAACCAATGTTCGTTTAATTATATAAATGTTCATTTCAATACCACTTCCCCATGTAATGTGGTGTCTGTTCAGTAATGACAGATTGGGCATGTTTAGTTGGAACTTTGGGTCTAAATGGATGCCATATGAGCTCCACCTAAAGGAAAAATTGACTAACCAAGTTACATTAGTTAGTATATAACTGAAAATTGTGTGTAGTGTAGTGTGCGGCAGGATAGCTCAGTGGTTAGAGCACCAGATTCCGAAGCAGACGTGCCCAGGTTCGTATCCTGTCCGCGGCAAATTCTGGCCAGTACTTGATGAGTTCCCAATAAGGACGAAACCGGTCTACTGGATGAATTGCCTTTTCTACACTATACAATTCTTAGTTTATACTGACATATGTAAGTAATTAATGGGTCAGGTGTTTATATCAAGACCGCAACCTTGATTATAATAATTGTTATCACCACCCGCGCAACCAATGTTCGTTTAATTAAATAGTGAGAAGTTGGCGATACTATGTCCTTTACGAACGAGTATTGCAGTGTTAATGGAGTTAACTTTATAAAATCCAACTCAATGTATAGAATATATACCGAGTCTGTAAAGTGTACCAACACAGTGGTTTACGAGATTTCGTGCCTGAACTGACTACCAGTACTGTTATTGTCGAATTAAGCTAAAAGTCATTAAAATTTAGAATTAAAACCAATTCTTAAAGCCTGTCAGTTCAAAAATTTCAAACAATATGGCCAAAAATCATCACCAGTAGCCAAATTTTATGGTAGAAATTGCATCGTTTAATTGAATTTATATTCTCTGTTGCTGAGATCTAAGCTATATGCATTTGTCTATTAAATTTTGAGCACCCAACAAGAAATTTGCTCAAATAGAACAGACTCAAAAGTTTGAATCTTAAGTTCATCCTGGTGAGCCATCAGTAAGAGCCAATAAAACGTCTTTTAACTACTACCAATTTGATCAAGAAATGCAGGACGATTAAACGGTACAATCTGCTATCCAAGTAGTAATAACGCTGACTTCTTATGAAGTCTTCGGCAATGCGATGTCATATCCAACCCACTATATTTTAAATATGGGGTCTTAAACGTGTACCAGGACAATTGTTTTCACGAAGAGTATATCAGAGCCAGAATGATCAAAAGGTATAATCTACTCTACACAAACTTATCGTATTTAATGTCGTCTCATCAACACATAACAAATATGCACATGAGAATATAACATTTACACCCAACTGGTCCTACTTGAACTAATTTGTTACAATTACGTAATACCTGATATACTGCCTAGTGTATACGGCAGGTGTGGCGCAGTTGATAGAATAAAAAAAGTAAGTATGCTTGGGTTCGAGTCCTGTCTGGGCCAAATTTTGTACAGTATCTCAAGTTTTCCAATAAAACTAAAACCGGTCTACTTTATGAATTTGATGCTTAGTTTTTATTGGCAACATATATATCATTAATACATGGTCAATGCTTTCATATTAAAAAAATTACATAACTATGAATAATCTGCGACAAAAAATCTATGACTACTAAATTTTATTTGATTGATGTTGATCAAAAATATGGTAACAGGCGTTGAGAATTAGTATAAATTACCACTTTTCGTTCAATTTATCCATTGTTGACCGAAGTACTAACACAGGATTTTAATCTCGTACACACTCGTTTCATGCAACAGGCGATTCATCAGTAGGAGCCGATATTACACCCTTTAACCACGATATATTTGGGTGAGGAATGTGGGATAATAGGGCGGAACAATCTTCTAGACGAATGTGTAAACCTGCAGTAGTGAAGCTAGCATCATATAAAGTCTTCGACAATGCGACTTCAACGCTAACTCACTCTATATAATATATATACCGAGTCTGTAAAGGATACTAACACTATGGCTATTGTGTTAGTAACCGATACCAACATTGTAGTACCGAAAAGGTACATGGTACTAACACTATGTTTTCCGAGCTGGTACATGGTACCAACATGATTGATATCAATTTATGCTATAGTTCACCGAAATTGAGAATTAAAACTATTTCTGAACACCTGTTACTCCAGTAAATCCATACACTCGAGATTTGATCGATATCAGTTATAACATTTCGCGGTAAGCATGACATCATTCAATTCATTATAGAACAGTTAATTACTGTTTGTTGCGGAAAACTAATATATATGCAAGTATGTATTAGGTGTTGCGAACCTAGTAACAAATTAGTTCAGTTGTGACCAGAAGGATAAACCAAATACAGCATGAGCGGAAAGTATAATCTCAAGCACATTCATTTCGTGCTCACTGGCGAAAGATCAGTAGGAGCCGATAATATGCACTATACCCACTATATATTTGAGTGAGAATGTGGATAATAGGACTGTACAATCTCCTAGACGAATGTGTAAACCTGCAGTAGTGAAGCTAACATCATACAAAGTCTTCGACAATGCGACTTCAACGCTAACTCACTCTATATAATATATATACCGAGTCTGTAAAGGATACTAACACTATGGCTATTGTGTTAGTAACCGATACCAACATTATGGTACCGAAAAGGTACATGGTACTAACACTATGGTTTCCGAGCCGGTACATGGATACCAACATGATGGATATCAATGTATGCTATAGTTCAACGAAATTGAGAATTACAACCATTTCTGAACATCTGTTACTCCAGTAAATCCATACACTCTGGCCTTGATCGATATCAGTTATACATTTCGCGGTAAGCATGCATCATTCAATTCAATATATAACAGTTAAATACTGTTTGTTGCGAAAACTAATATATATGCAAGTATGTATTAGGTGTTGCGAACCTAGTAACAAATTAGTTCAGTTGTGACCAGAAGGATAAACCAAAGACAGCATGAGCGGAAAGTATAATCTCAAGCACATTCATTTCGTGCTTACTGGCGACAGATCAGTAGGAGCCGATATTACACCCTTTATCCACTATATATTTGAGTGACGAATGTGATAAAAAGGACTGTACAATCTCCTATACGAATGTATAAACCTGCAGTAATGAAGCTAACTTCATACAAATTCTTCGACAATGCGATTTCAAATCTAACTCTCTTAACTTTATATATGTACAGTGTCTGTACAGGGTACCAACACTATGGCCAAGATTATGGTACTGACTAGTTACATGGTACTAACACTATGGTTGCCGCGCCGGTACATGGAACCAACATGATGGATTTCAATGTATGCTAAAGCTCAACAAAATAAAGAATTACAACCGTTTCTGAACATCTGTTATAAGTTACCACATTCGCGATAATCATAACAGCATTTAATAAAATATATAAGAGTTAAATACTTTTGTGATGGAGAACTAATATATATGCAATTATGTATTAGGCGTTGCGCACCCAGTAACAAATTAGTTCAAATATAGCAAAAAGGATAAACCAAAGGCAACATGAGCTGAAAGTATAATCTCGTGCGTATTCTTTTCCTGGTTATTGGTGATTCTTATTTAGGAGCCGTTATTACACCCTTTACCCACTATATATTTGGGTGAGGAAAGTGAGAGAATAGGACGATACATGTATAAACATGCAATAGTAGTTAACTTCATATAAAGTCATCGACAATGCGAATTCAAAGGTAGCTCAATATACATAATATATATATCGAGTCTGTAATGTGTAACAACACTATGGCTATTGTATCACTAACCGGGCCAAAATTATGGCACCGAGAAAGTCTGAATGACAAAAACTTTCACTACTGCAGGCTAACACCTTCGTATAGGAGATTGTACAGTCCTATTTTCCCACATTTCTCACCCAAATATATAGTGGGTAAAGAGTATAAAAACGGTTCTTACAGATGAGTCGCCAGGGTCACGGAACGAATGTGCACAAGATTAAACTTTTCAATCATGCTGCCTTTTATTTCTATTCATATTTGAACTAATTTGTTACTATGAACACAACACCTACTAAATAACTGCTTATATATTGGTTCTCCGCCACAAACATTATCTAACTTTTATATATTTAATTGAATGATATCATGAATATCGCAATATGTGATAGCTATTATCCATCAACGCCAGAGTGTATGAATTTACCGTAGTAACATGTGTTCATAAATAATTATAATTCTTTCTTTTCGTGAACTTTTCCATAAATTGAAATCCATCGTGTTGGTACCATGTACCGACTCGGCAATCATAGTTTGGGTTACATATACATTTTCGGGACAATGATACTGGTATTGGGTGCTGGCACAATAGCCATTTTGTTGGTGCCCTTTACAGACTCTCTCTCTCCTCGGCAATCATTGTGTTAGTACCATGTACTTTTTCGGTACAATAATGTTGGTATCGGTTACTAACACAATAGCCATAGTGTTAGTATCCTTTACAGACTCGGTATATTTATTATATAGTGTGAGTTAGCGTTGAAGTCGAATTGTCGTTGACTTAAGATGATGTTAGCTTCACTATTGCAGGTTTACACATTCGTCTAGGAGATTGTACCGTCCTATTATCCCACATTCCTCACCCAAATATATAGTGATTAAAGGGCGTAATACCGGCTCCTACTGATGATTCTGCAGTAAGCACGAAGCGAATGTGCATGAGATTATACTTTCCATTCATGCTGCCTTTGATTTATCCTTCTGGTCACAATTGAACTAATTTGTTACTAGGTTCGCAACACCTAATACATACTTGCATATATATTAGTTTTCAGCAAAAAACAGTATTTAACTGTTATATATTGAATTGAATGATGTCATGCTTACCGCGAAATGTGATAACTGATATCGATAAAGGCCAGAGTGTATGTATTTACTGGAGTAACAGGTGTTCAGCAATTGTTGTAATTCTCAATTTCGGTGAACTATGGCATAAATTGATATCCATCATGTTGGTACCATGTACCGTCACGGAAACTATAGTGTTAGTACCATGTACCTTTTCGGAACAATAATGTTGGTATCTGTTACTAACACAATAGGCATAGTGTTAGTATCATTTACAGACACGGTATATATATTGTATAGTGTGAGTTAGCGTTGAAGTCGCATTGTCGCAGATTATATGATTTTAGCTTCACTATTGCAGGTTTACACATTCGTCTACGAGATTTTACCGTCCTATTATCCCACATTTCTCACCCAAATAAATAGTGGTTAAAGGGCGTAATACCAGCTCCTTCTGATGAGTCGCCAATAAGCACGAAGCGAATGTGAAAGGGATTATTCTTTGCGTTCATGCTGTCTTTGGTTTATCCTTCTGCTCAGAACTGAACTAATTTGTTACTAGTTTCGCAACACCTAATACATATTTGCATATATATCAGTTCTCCGCCACAAATAGTATCTAAATGAAAATGTTGTTTTACCTTACGCAGCGCTGTCATGTTTTACTTTTATTCCGCATTTATCTTGTGCGTGAAAATTGATATCACTCGTAGGTCGATAAAATATTGAATCCTTTACATTTTGAGTTGCACAGATTTTGTTTGGTAATGCTTGATGGGTTTAAACTTGTCTGAAAATGACGTTGTAACCAGATTTTCCGAATTTGTTCCAAATTTTCGCGACTTCTTTTCCTGTCTCATCTTCAGGGTTTACATCATACTCACAGGAGAAATCAACTTGTGACAAATGTGGTATCCTCATACAAGACGGATATATTTATATTTATTTTACTTCCTAAATATATTCTTGTCTGGCCTAATTTCCGGTCTTAATGCCTATTCTCTAATACTCACGAAAATTTCCACACCATATCCAACGCACACAAAAACCTATACACACACATATGTGTAAACAAATCTGAAGTGACATTTATAGAATAAGAATAAGCGAAACATACGGATTGACATACACACCTATCCGTGATGTCTCGATTTTTAATTACTTTTCCCGACGCGTAGAAGGAGCAACAATTTTTTTTATTTTAATTATATTGCAGTAATTCTCAAATTCCCGGTTTACCTAATCTCATCCTGTGTGCAATAATTTATATCGAGAGGGAGAGGTTAGTAAAAATGTTAAAAGAATATAGTATTATTCTATCAATTGAACAAGACCAAATATGGAGCCAAAACTAGCGAATGGAATAACAATCAAATACACATTTATACTCATACTTTGTATAAATATAAATATTTATTGAAATAACTGCGTCCAAACCATATACACATTTATGTATATATAAAATTAAATGTAAGCAACAAAGTTGGTTCATAAGATTCACCTTGAGTACATAATATATCAGCAATAAGTATATTTACATACTTTTTTACTTATTTATATATATATTTATACCCATAACTTATATACAAATATACATCTATATATACTTCTACACACTATATCTTATGCATATATAGATATTCATATAAGCAGCCATGTGGGCTCTTCCTATATCCTTTCTAATTATCTATATATCATTATCTATATATATATATATGTATATACACCATATATAATATGCATATCATATGAGCAAAATTGTGAGTCCCTCAACGGATAAATTATATCAGTCAAAACAAATTTGTTAATAGCTGAATATATATTTATATATATACATATATCAGTATATATATGCATATATAAGTAAAACAATGGGTTCTTTGAACTTCAAGTACCTACTATTCACCCTGAGTTTATAGTATATCAATGTTACATATATATTTCTTATTTATGCTCATATTTTAAATGAATATATAAATATCCATACATATACACGTCTAAATATTTATCCATATATATATATACATGTACACATCATATATATTGTAAATTTCAAAATAAACACATAAGCTACCATATGAGTTCACCCCACATCTTATATAAATATATAGAAACATTCACATATAAGTATATGCACAAAATATATACATATATATTGTGCATATTTAGATAAACATATGAGCAAACGTGAGTTCATCTCACATCTTATATAAATCGATAATATCTATCCATATATATTTACGTATATATATATATATATATATATATATATATATATATACAACCATAATTTTCGCCAATGCACATGATTCACTACAATTATAGTATCACAAATTAATAGTGGCTGATTTATTGTTAACTCTGATTTCTCCAATCCATGTTCCCTGCCATTCGAGTAGGCTTCATTATATATGGGGCCTGATGATTTTTCTACGGATGTCACTTTCATCGTGTTTAATCCTGATTTTGATTCAATTGATTCGCTAATCAACCTGGTTAATCTATTTCTGTTACATAATGCAATCCGTTCACAGCTATTCCACTTTATCTGATGACCTGTCTTCATTGAGTACCTGTCTAGATCTTATCAATTACTATGTCCATATTTCCATGCCGTTTTATATTCCCATCTACGTACGTTTATTAGACGCATGGTTTCACCTATATTGCTGACTTTGTTATCTTTACAAGGTATCAAATAAACACCTGATGTATTGAGAGGTTCTATTTTTTCTTTCGGACTCGGTAGCATATTGCCTATAGTAACTGATTTTCTTAATACATTTAAAAACAAATGTTGAATAGCAATTTTCAGGGTGCTCTGGTAGAATAAATGGGGAACTAAAATTTTTGTACATACCAATCAGCAAAAAATAAACCAACAGTGTTATTGCATAATACTTCTGAGAGACTGGTTATTTTACTAATTTGGAAAATAATACGCAATTAAATTAAGCTAAGTTTGTGAAGTGTATACAAGAACCTACCATATAGAATATTGTGCAATTCATATTCATTCTTCAAATACACAAAACACTTATTACCCGATATTAATTTTTAGAATGAATTTAAAATAACAGTGGTGGTTTTTCTCCATCAATTCAACTGATTTATTGGAGGCCTGAACCAGACTGATTTTCTATTTAAATTATTTTTTGGTCAGAATGAGCAAAGGATATGATCTCATGTGCACATTTCTTTCGGTGCAATTAACGGCTAATCAATAGGGAGCCGTACTGCACTCTATATTCGCTATATAGTGGGTTAAAGACGGTGGAACAGTTTGGTTGTACAATTTCAGATAAGTATATTCATGCAGTAATGGAATAAACTTCAGATAAAATCTTTGGCAATGCGACTCCAAATCCAACGCTATCTAAAGATTGTATACTGTCTTTATAGACAGGCTATATATACTGTCTATTTCGAAATACTGTTTAAACCGTGATAGTTTATGAAAAATTGTCCTTTTATTTATCATAAATGTCAGTTTTATGAGGCAAATTAATTTATTTTAGCATCTTTTTCATGCCATTTTTTGCAGTTGATATCTAAGTGAGTTTTGTTCAAATTTAAAAATATCGCAGTAACTCTGGCCTGATATGAAGGAAATAGAAAATGTCATCAACATAATGTGTATATTTTAAATCTTATTAGCTCCTTTTCTGAACAATATTTTTTTGCGAGTTCCTAGGAGAATCTCAGATAATACTACAGATGTGTAGCTACCAATTCATCTAACATAAAATAGTCATTTAAAATTTCCATCGAAACAAAAAGCACATATGTCCTGGATATAAATGTGAAGAATTTGTCCTGGTAACGGAGATAGTATTATATTTTGAACTAATAATAGAAACATAACGATAATAGTTTCCTTTTTTGGCTAATTTTTAAATGAGTTTCTTATTATTAAATGATGTCTATGTACATTTATATTTAGGATAATCTAGACTAAATTTTGCGGCATGCAAGCTGAATTGCAGCTGACTAATAATTTCTATTGAACTATGCTATGATAACAACAAAAAATCTTCGAATTTTTCGTACATTGTTCTTCGCGAAGAAATCAAATTTATACATATATGCAATTAGATTCCATTTTGAATAGCAAGGAGGATTTGCAAAGTCAGCTTAAACAAAATGTCAAATCCCATCTACACACACGTGTCGCTCGTACTGGGAACATCAAATTAGATGCTTGCTATAAATAAAATTAAAAAAATTACCTTAGACTAGCTTAATAAAATCCAATACCTTTATGGTCTACTTTTTTCTGAGAATAGTATGACTAGAGACTAGGCCTTACAGTTGGTGTGATGGTTTGGGTATATCGGTTGGTTGAAATCGATATTTTATCTTTGCATACCAGGTTGGCCAATCGAAAGAGACCAGAATAACAAAGTGTCAATCCCCCAACTGGAAACGATCGATCCGTTTTTCATTTACATTTCATCCATAATTATAAATTTCGTGGTTGTTCAGCAATAAAGCAGCAATGTATATCGGTCGTCTAATGCTGTGTATTATTAGTAAGTGCGCATAATACATACAGGCCAGGTATAGTATGCAATCATAGTTTTCAAAAAATGATATAAAGAAGCACCCCGTACTGTAATTTATGCATGATTATTAGTACTATTTGTATGAACAAATTTGAGTCAACAAAACTCATTAATGGTGCCCTTTTTTCAAAATAAGATGGGCTAACTCAGTGTATGAAAATATTTTTTATGTCCATAGTACCATTTGCATGTGCAAAATAGTAAAAGATTTTATCAGGTACGAGAACAGTTTCTTTCGTCAGTTAAATAGTACAATTTATCATACAGCAACCTAGTCTGTACAGTATTTGCATTAAAGCAGATTCCTGACTTCGCCATATAAATTACCAACATGTCGCGGCTACTTTTTAAGAATAAGCTGCGTGATCAGTACATTCAAAATGTGAAGAATGTGCTAAACCAGCAAACTATCTAATTTATAATGGCTATCCTAGACAATTGACTGAGTCCATTTTTAAAATGGGAATTATTGAGTATTAGCAGTTTCGGTGATCGATATGAATACCTGACATTGTTACATATAAACTAAGACTAGTAGCAGGTTGTTGCATGTTTCGTCCTTATTGAGAACTCATCATGTACTGGCCAGAATTTGCTGCGGGCCAGGACTCGAACTCCAAGTAATGTCTGTTTTCGGAATCTGTTGCTCTAACCACTGAGCCATCCTGCCATACATGATGAGTTCTCAATAAGGACGAAACCGGTCTACTGGATGAATTGCCTTTTCTACACTATACAATTCTTAGTTTATATTGACATATGTAAGTAATTAATGGGTCAGATGTTTATATCAAGACCGCAACCTTGATTAAAATAATTGTTATCACCACCTGCGCAACCAATTTTCGTTTAATTATTTAAAATGGGAAATCAAAAGAAGCGTGTTTGGGACCAACTAAACTACAAGTGTAATTTCTAGCTAACAAATTTGTCTTTACTGGAAATTAAAGAAATACAGCCATTAACGTTGAATTCAAATATCATTTACCGATGCATAGTTTTCAAACAAAATGGCAAAAACATGTCTGTGTCATCGCGACATATCATTGAAATATCGCACGTATGCTCTCCAGATGTGGCATTTAAATAAATGAATAATAAATGAAGTAGCAGACTTGTAGTTGCCATTGAAATTCGGGCCCAATGATCGGCGTACACAAGCAAACCAGCCCGCCAAGGGTAGCATGAACCTTGTCGAGTCTAATTGGTTACAACTATCATCTCGTCTCATGTGAAACCTCGAGTTTGGTCTAATTACGCAGCTTTAGTTGGCAGACTATCTAAGAGAGATGAAACTACGTATTCAAACCATCTTCACTAGGAATGGACAATCTAGTGTTCTTTTACAGTCTATATAAAGCCATGAACGATTCAAATTTTAATGGTGACACGCAGTATGATACCGGTTGGCTTGTATGCTGTGCCGCGCGGGCTGGATAAGCGAAATTATCTTAATGCATACATCATCGTCTCCAATTCTACCTCCTTTTCATTTCTTTCCTCTTCTCGTTCTAAAAAAAACGCTCTATTAGACTCAATGAATATGGGGGGTGTTGATCATATTACTCGGTCCAATATCGAATTGCGAATATCGAAAACGATGTAAGTAGATGACCACTCATTTAACCTGGTTTAAGTTTAAACATCGGCGCATTTAAGTGCGAAAATAAAATCAATTGGACAACTAGAAGCTCTTTCACGTACTTTGGATAAATAAGAAATCAATTTATGTTGCTAATCTGAAACTGGAATACAGGGTCCTACGTGCATTACAGAACTAGGTGCACCATACTTATCTATGCATTATTGGCTTCGAACCTAAGGTTCCACGGAGTTTTCGTAAGCCCGTAAATGGGGCGTAGGTAATACCCTTAGCACACGAGCTGAAGCTTGCTTAACCGAATGGCATAATTATGTCAATTCGGACTATGTAATTATCCGTTGTTGATTTTAGCTAAAATTTTCAGGAAAAATAAATAAGAATAAACCTAAAATAAATGTAAGCAAACTCGAACAACAGTCCGTCTGATAAAAATATAAAGATAATTGATGGCAAAAATTTCAATTAACTTTGGACAAAGATAAGCTCAATTAGGCAAAATGTAGGTAATTGTATATGTGGCAATGGTTTTCTGTAAAATCGATGGAGATACTCCAATAAAGGCGCATAGTTCTACCTAACTTGGCTCATAAAAATATTCGTATAAATGTAAGACGCCAACTTAAGCGTAGTCTAAAAGTCGATTTGAAATCCTTTTGGACTAGAAAGGCCGAAGAAATGGAAGAAGCGTTTGCATCAAGTTATGGCCGCTGTTTATTACAAAATTTACGTGCAATAGGTCCGAGAAAATTAACAGTTAGCGAAACTTTAAATGATAGTTATAAGCATCTAATAACCTACAATCTAATAATCTACATTAATGCAGAAACTCATGTAATGAAACGAAATTGTTTCAACGTGCAATCAATCAGCAAGCACCGATATATATATATATATATATATATATATATATATATATATATATATATATATATATATATATAATAGCAAAAACTAAATAGCAAATTTTCATGAAAATAATCAACCAGACTGTCACACAATCAGCTAGATTTCTGAACTAACATACGCCAATTTGGCAAGCCGCTCACTTTGACATGCCGCATAAAAACATCTTCCAAATCATCGGCAGTGTGCAGCTAGAACCAAACTACGGCTCAACTGTGTTAACCGTCTTTCTTAGCCATCCTCATCAATCGACATTGCGTAGATCATTACAAGTCGCTGAGCATGTTGTATAAACGATCGATATGCTGCTGGTTTCTTCACGCGACATTTCATCATAATCATAATTAGCGCACGGATATTAGATTCCCCGACATGTCATCACATTTATTCCGGGCGAAGAGATCTGTCACGTGAACAAATACAAATTCATAATGCTGCTTTTCTTCTTCACAACAAAATTAAAATTCAATTCTTAGCAGACGGTCATTAGCTTCATCGCCGCGTACAAATTTGCCAATACCTACTACCATGGCTATACTGTTGCTATTATCAACAAAAATTAATCATCAGTTATTGGCGAACGGTTATTTGCTTCGCAGTCGTTTATAGAACATCAATAACAACTCTAATGGTTGTGCGGGCTCATTATCGCAAAATGTCATTAATAAACGAAACAGTACAATAACTGCAGCTAAAAGATTGCGCAACGTCAAGGGTGCCTTGTCACATTCTGGATGAGCCGACATTTTATTGTTCATCGCATTTTGAACCAACTAAAATCGATCCATTAAACGCTGACACGTTTGATTCTTCTGCATGGCCTCAGTAATGCCCAAACAGGAGATGTATACACCGTTTGAACACGACTTAATACATCCGTTTCTGTATTGTCATCTACCCACTCGTGGTGGATTGTCAACGCAAACTCAAACAGCTAGTATATGTCAACTTAAGTTCTATCCTAAAGCTGATCGTTAAATGTAGACACAGAAATCCTGAGAATATGGAAATGTTCACATTATGTAGCGGCCTAAGCAAAATCAAGCGTAATGGCAGAACAGTTTCGATAAATATTTAATGTCAGTGAAACTTTTAATGATCGTATAAATAAATCAAAAATCTGTTATCCGTATTGAACACATCAAAGAGTAATTTGCTTAATCATCCTCATAATTGTGATTCCAAAAATTATACCCTTATCGACAGTGCGGAACAGTTATTTAGAACTCCTTTTAGAGTTAGAGAAATGAAAACCAATCTTAACTCGTAAGCATCACAATCCTGCAAGTTCCATTAATCTGATACGGACCAAATTTATATGTTCTTTAAATCTAGTTTTCGGACTTGATTTGACTAATAATCTAATAACTTTTAATCAATATCACGATATAGTGACTTTGCCGTATGCTGCACGAACTAACGCGTTGGGACTATCCATGGTCCTCAAAATAACACGAAGGGAATATGTTTAACGAAATTCAAAACCCAATGCATATTTATGGTATGGAAAAAAAGGTAAGTGGATCTTACTTCTTGATGACTTTCAGATAGTTTACTCGACTGGCAATTTCAGCTGCTCAATTTCTATGCCATCGTAAACATTAAGTTTTTGCAAGGTGTATACCGTTTAAATAATTTCACAATCATTGCTTGCAAGTGTGGAGATATTTAATTCGTTTGGTGATATAATTCAAAGCGCGATAAATTGCATTGTAAACTATTTTGAATGAGGAGCACATATCCGTTGCTTAGCGATATTTAATATTAATTAACACATTTAACACAGTAAAATTAATTTATGTGGCAACAATCGTCTTCTTTCGAATCTAGATTATTCGCTTTAGCAAGGTTACGCCTTTTTAACACCTAAAGGCAACGGCGAATTTAATACAGGCGGGTTAGTTTCTGACCAGAAATTGGCTTTAGAATGCTTTTTGAAGAGCGACATGTATATCACAATCCAACTACGGCCTTGTGTTTAAAATTTTAAGGAGCATTTCATGCAATACCTGGCCATATAGTCCTAAATGGTATTTTCAAAATTGTATTCTCATCCTAGGTGTAAACTACATACAGACACTTTAAATGAATAAATTTGAATACGTCAAGTTCTACAGTGATCTATTCAAAGTTGTGCCAAAACGAATGTCAAATATTTAATTTTTTTAATTTTAATTATTTTTTTGTAAAATTTACTAGTCCATGCTTCTATGTACTTCTAGGCTGAAAATTATTTAATTTAAATGGCATTTATTTCTTCACGTTTTACTTCTACCCATAATCTGATTCCCTGTTATAAGATAGCCATCGCTAGACGAAAGACAGCCAACTTGTAATGTCGCAAATACGATGAATTTCAGTTATAATGAAGTTGAAATTAATGGAACAATTCTTCCGCTAGAATTGGGTCAATGGGTTTATCACGGTATTCTATTGAAAACCTAGTGTTAATTAAAAATAAATACTATTCAGTCGCGAACCTGTTGTAGATTCTTACTAGATTCCACTTCCTTTCATTTACAGTGCCATTTTTGTCAGAGTTTAATGCGAACTGTATTTTTAATCAGGCGATACAATTAAACCGCAAGTTAGTAGTACAGTGTATGGATTTACTGGAGTAACAGGTGTTCAGAAATAGTTGTAATACTCAATTGTGATGAACTATATTAGACATTGAAATTCATCGTGTTGATACCATGTACTGATTCGGTAACTATAGTATTTGTACCATGTACATTTTCGGTACTATAATGTTGGTATCGGTTACTGACACAATAGCTATGGTTTTGGTATTAAGTGAGTTACCATGGAAGTCGCATTGTCAAGACTTTATATGATGATAACTTCACTACTGCATGACTACACATTCGTCTATGAGATTATACCATCCTATTTCCACACATTCCTCGCCAGTAAGCTCGAAACGAATGTGCATGAGATTATAATTTCCGCTCATGCTGCCTATGGTTTATCCTTCTGGTCATAATTGAACCATTTTTTTACTAGGTGCGCAACACCTAATACATAATTGCATATATTTTATATATATCTAACTAGTAGTATAGCTGTTATAGCATTGCCTTAGAGCTTACTTGGCCTCGAGTTTGTGTTCAATGCAGATCTCAGAAGCCACGTGTTTGCATTTTACGTTTGTTTATATAGGAAAGATACAGTATTCATACTATTATTATTCAATTAATTATTATTATGTTTCTTTTTCTGATTACACGTCATTGAAGCATAAGTGTTTGGATGCTGATGAAATAATAATGGGGATAATATAACAAAACTACCGCCAGCCGCAACGCAGTGACGCGTTTCGACCTTCCATGATCATCATCAGAGTACGACGGCAAACTGGCTATCGAGGATTATACCGCTTTGAATATATATAGAAACAAAATTTAGATATGCGGCTCTCACCTCTAGCAGTCTCGCATACATTGAACTTGACTGTAAATGTCGGCTGCACAATTTCTATGCAGTCACGAACATTAACTGTTTGCAGCTTTCGCCACATATACATACATAGGCAATACAATTTAAACAATAATTGATTGCGCGGGTGGTGGTAACAATTCTTTAAATTAAGTTTGCGTGCTTGAAGTAAACACCAATCCCATTGTATTTAACCAGTCATCGAACAACATAACAAAACTACCGCCAGCTGTAACGCACTGACGCGTTTCGACCTTCCATGATCATCATCAGAGTACGACGGCAAACTGACTGTCGAGGTTCAAACCGCATTGAATATATATGGAATCAAATTTAGATAGGCGGTTCTCACCTCTAGCAGTCTCGCATACATTGAACTTGACTGGAAATGTCGGCTGCACAATTTCTATGCAGTCACGAACATTAACTGTTTGCAGCTTTCGCCACATATATATATACGGCAATACAATTTAAACAATAATTGATTGCGCGGGTGGTGGTAACAATTCTTTAAATCAAGTTAACGTGCCTGAAGTAAACACCAATCCCATTGTAATTAACCAGTCATCGAACAACATAACAAAACTACCGCCAGCTTACTTGGCCTCGAGTTTGTGTTCAATGCAGATCTCAGAAGCCACGTGTTTGCATTATACGTTTGTTTATATAGGAAAGATACAGTATTCATACTATTATTATTCAATTAATTATTATTATGTTTCTTTTTCTGATTACACGTCATTGAAGCATAAGTGTTTGGATGCTGATGAAATAATAATGGGGATGATATAACAAAACTACCGCCAGCCGCAACGCACTGACGCGTTTCGACCTTCCATGATCATCATCAGAGTACGACGGCAAACTGACTATCGAGGATTTGATTTCCATATATATTCAATGTGGTTTGATCCTCGATAGTCAGTTTGCCGTCGTACTCTGATGATGATCATGGAAGGTCGAAACGCGTCAGTGCGTTGCAGCTGGCGGTAGTTTTGTTATGTTGTTCGATGACTGGTTAAATACAATGGGATTGGTGTTACTTCAAGCGCGCAAACTTGATTTAAAGAATTGTTACCACCACCCGCGCAATCAATTATTGTTTTAATGGGGATGATAGCCATATTCAATATTTAGTCTCTATCAGTAGTATATGTATATCAGTGTATATGTATGTATTTATTTACTTATACTGATTGTATACATGTCCGTATGTTTTTATATATATGCATGTATTTATGTAAGCCTGTGTTAACGTATGTATGATTGTATGTATGTATGGATGTATTTATGTAGTATGTATGCATGTGTGTATGTATGTATTTATGCATGTATGTATGCAGTATATGTATTTGTCTGTTGTATGTGTATCTATAAGTATGTATGCATGTAGTACGTTTATGTGGTTGTAAGTAGGCATGCATGCATGCATGCATGCATGCATGTACGTGTCTGTGTATGTAAGTATTTGTATATTTATTTACTTATATATGTATCTATGTATGTTCTTTTTTTGTAATTATGTATGTCTGAACGTGCATATTTATCTGCATGTACCCGTGTGTATTTATTTATTTGTGTATGCATTTATGTATGCATTTATATTTGTATTTATGCATTTATTTATGCATGTACATATGTATTTATGTATTTATATGCGTATACATGTGTGTATGTTGTATTTGCGTATATATATATATATATATATATATATATATATATATATATATATATATATATATATATATATATATTCTTTTGAAATGCGAGCTTTAATAAAATTCATTTGTACCCTTTTTGTATTGCAAAAACAAAAGAAATTTTATCAGATATAAGAAAAAAATTTTTGGGGAAGACCATGCGAAAGAAAATTTTTTTCTTATATCTGATAAAATTCTTTTGATATAAAGGCACAATAATCTCTCTATATATATATATATATATATATATATATATATTCAGTATAAAACCAAATATTGTAATAGCTAGCAACAGAAATTTATCAATTAGACCGTTTTCGTCTTTATTGGGAACTTATCAAGTACTGTACAGAATTTTCTGTGGACAGAACTCCAGCCAAGGTACATAATTTGAAGTTATATAAAAGCCTAAGATTCTGGTTAGACTATTTTTAAGTAGAAAGTACTTGGAATATCTTTGAACTGGAATTTATATCTAACTACCTCCGATCTGCCATTGTACATCAGACACCATGCCACTTTGTAAAGTCATATAGAATTACCACTAATGGCAAGAACTTTATTATATTCATATATATATATATATATATATATATATATATATATATATATATATAAACTGCATTTATATTTTCATTTTATAGATATATTTTTTTTATATATTTCAATATACATGCCGAAAATATCGGCATTAAATAGATATTCGAGTTTCATGTTAGTGATAATGTTTGTTTTATTCTTTCTTCAATCATAATGCAAGTTCTGCCAATCGTGATATGTCATTTGTGACAGGAACTATTTTTCCTTACTTATTTGTAATGACATCCTAATCTATTGATGTAACAGTGAACATATCATATTAAGTCTCAAGGTTAATTTACCGATTTGATTGGACCATATTCGACAGTTTCTAATTTTTTAATAAATATGATAACCGATGATAAATGAACAGCCGCATTCAAAAAATATATGTTGCTAGAATTGTATACATATACTTTTGAAAATATATTGCAATAATTTCAAAAGAAGGGCAATTATGATGCATTTTGAGTTCAAATATATCATAGTAATTTTTTGATATTCAGAATTAACTGATGTCGATATTACGAAATATGAGATTTAAACTTATCTGTTTTAGTTTTTTTATAATTTTATAACTGTAATTATTTTACGAAGCAACAGAAGTCTATTGAAACATAGGCTCTACTCAACTGACTCAGAATTGTGTTAATATACGGAATGCGTATCAAAGATTTAAAGCGTTCTATGTTTTCGGATAATTTATTTGAAATAACAATCAAGACTGCCGCTTTTCGTTCCTTCTAGGTTGATTAATCCACCAAGTGGTTCACGTTTACTGCTAATGTTTAGTTACATTATTATGTCACAACCTTCTAATTTTATCCATCTTGCACTAGTTAAAACTTGCGATAGTTTATAAATATAAACAAGTTTTGAAGAATAATTGTGTGTATACAGCAAAAATATTTAACGGTTATTCATTGTTTTTTGCGGAGAGCTATTATACATGCAATTGGGTATAAATTTTGCGTATCTAGTAAAGAATTAGAGCAAATAGGCCTAGGAGGATAAACCAAAGCTAGCATGAGCTAAAGATGTAATCCCATGTAAACATGCAACTAATGCTTACCGGCGACTCATCAGTAGGAGCCGGTAATATGCCCTATCTCCACTATATATTAATCAAGAACTGTGAAACAGTTAAATGGTACAATCTCCCATACGAATGTTTATTCAAACATTATTAGAATTAACTTCATATAAAGTCCTCGATAATTACCTCAAATCCAAATCACTATATTTAATAATGGCCGAACCTGTGACGGATACCAACAAAATCCTTTTCAAAACACTGAGTCGGTACGTAGTATTAACAAAATTGATTTGAGGATATGCTAAATTTCACCAAAATTGAAAATGACAACTACATATGAACATCTGTTACTTCAATGAATCTATACACTTTGTATTTGATCGATATCAATTATCACAGTAACATATATATTAGCTCTTCGTAACAAACAATATATAACTATTATAGATTTAAAATAGTTGTAATTCTTGATTTTCGTGAATTTTAACATAACTTTAAATGTAATTTGTTGGTACTCTATACTGACTTGGCAACCACAGTGTTTGTATTAGGTACTTACACTGTAGTTATGGTGTTAATTCGCTTTACAGACTTGGTATGTATATATATATATATATATATATATATATATATATATATATATATATATATATATGAATTGACTTTGAAGTTGCGTTGTCTAAAAATTTATATGAAGTTAGCATCACTACAGCAATCTTACACATTAGTATAGGAGATTGTAACGACCCATTTTCCCACATTCCTCACCAAAATTTATAACGGGTAAAGGGAATTATACCGACGTCTACTGATGAGTCGCCAGTAAGTACGAAACGAATGTGTTCGAGATTGTACGTTCCGCTCATGCTCTCTTTGACTTATCTTTCTGGTCATATTAAAACTAATTTGTTACTAGATGCAAAACACCTAATACACATTTGCATATATATTAGCTCTCTGCGACAATTAGTAACTAACTGATATATATTTCATTGAATGTCATGATTAACTCAAAATTTGATAACTGATATCGATGAAGACCACCATGCATAGACTTCCTGGAGTAACAGGTGTTCACAAATAGTTACATATAGTGAAATCCATTGTTTTGGTACTATCTAGTGACTCGGCATTATGAAATCCATGATATTAGTTATCTTTACTGGCTCGGTAAACATTACATATAGTTAGTTGGCTTTGAAATTGCCTTATTGAAGACTTTATAAGAAGTTAACTCCACTACTGTTTTTATACACATTCGTATAGTAGATTGTATCGTCCAAGTGTCCGACCGGCTTCTACTGATGAGACGCCGGTAAGTATGAGTTGCATGAGTACATGAGTTTATACCTATCATCCATGCTGACATTGATTCATCTTTTTTGTCCTGTTTGAATTAATCTTTCACTAGGTATGCAATACCTAATACACAATCTATCTAACTTTTACTAGGGTACCACAAATTATGTTACTTATTAATTAATTTTTTTTCTCATTTGATCTTCTCTCCACAACAGTCTTCGCCTTGGCTGATAGAATTACCCTCTCTTTCTCTCAATAAAATTAATATAAAATGCACAATTACTTAAGGCCTTCTGTAGTGGTAAATGTCAGTTCAACCATCACAAGTTACTCCATACTCCCATAGACAATCCGTCCTCATATTCTACCTTTTTTTACTGCATGGATATACTCGTTAACCCAATCCAGTCATAATGACTGCCCTAGTCCAAATTAAGAAGAATAACACCACAACGGCTATATTTAAATACGGTTTAGAGACGTTATGGCGGTTCAACAGGCATTGACTTCTGAAACGGAGGCTCAGCCGGGATATTGTCAGGGGGCAGTCTTTACATTGTGCGATTGTGTCGCTGCAGCTATATTTCTGAATTGCGTAATTTCTTAGCACTTGGTCAAAATAATTCAGCATAAGCACTAATGTCGTTATTGGCATTGCTTACGCAGTGGCGAAGGAAATAACCATCTGTCAATAATCGATAATTAATCGTCGTAGAGAAGAGACGAATAAAGCCAACATGGGGGTATGTGTAATTGTATCACGGGAAGAGCACAACCCGTGTATGCTAACATTCACTTGATTATTGTTCAAAATCGAGACAATAAAAAACTGATGTGGGTATTGTTTAAACGGCAAGATAATTATCTGTTCTGTTTTGAGTTGAATTGATGGGTCTGCTTGAAAGGGATGCAGCTTCACCACATTGGTCATTGGTATTGGTAATTTTCTACATGGTGGTGACGCGTATAAACGTCCGCTAAGAAATGGTGTTAATCTTCATTGATAAGAACAACAGCGCCGACCTGCTGATTCCTATCGGCTTGCGCTGCGGATGAAGCTAATAATCCGTTCGCTTCAAGCTAATTTGATGATTTCTTCGAGGAGAAATTTGACGCCAACATTATGGTTGGTATCAGTATTTTCTACACGTCGATGGAACTAATAGATCGATATGAGGAAATTTCGTGACAAGAAAGCTGAAGCGCATTGATCATTGATTCGACATTCTCATCGACTGATAATAATCTATGTAGCGATGGCCGACGGGAATGAACAATCAGGACGATCAACACAAGTGAGCTGTGGTTTAATTTTGGTATCATGTTACGGAATATCAGACTTCTCTTGCGATGAGGAAGAAGGTTTTCCGGTTTGGCTAGCCAGAGTGACTGTTTAGCTAAATCGGTGTGTAGTAGTTCAGATGACCAGTGGACTGTGCTGCAGACTGGTTGATTTTCATGTAAAATTTTTCGTCTTTGGTTAAACACCCATTGTTGAGTTATTTACCGAATTATCTTTTGCTATATGTATGTATTTTGGTTGATTATTGATTTAACACACAGAGAAACTAGTAAGCATCATTTTATGAGAAATATTTAATTGATGTAGATTTATGCTTTAATGTGACCACCCAAGTTACAAGCAGTATAAATGTTAAATAGTTTTCACTATTTGAACATTGTAATATGAGAGTGCATTGTGTTTAATTTTATTTATTTGAATATGGTCTTTTAGGTCACACGTGTGTATAAAATGTTTTTGGAGTAAGGGAGGGTTACATGAAGACTATTCAGTTAGATTTGGTAATTTGAAATTTAGGCTTCCATGTTTAAATATATTTCATCTATTACGTAGAACTTTCCCTTATATTTAACAGCTAATTTGGCCTCTGGGTATCCTTAACTTTATTCAGAATTATGGTGATTGGTACGAAAGCGATATGTGATAGGCGTTCTTAGTTCCTGTAATATGGAATCCTACACTGCTTCTTCATGTTTTATGATTTATTAGTAGGGGATATGTAGAGACACTTCGGAAGCAACTGGCAGTAATAAGGCAATAGGTGGAAATTCGGGCTCGAAAATTAGGAAGAAGAACAATGGGAAATCTTGTTCCAACGTCATTTTCAGACAATCAGCTAATTGAAGGCTTAAAGAAGAAGGGACAAGTGAGAACCCATCAATTGAGACCAAAAATTACATCACCTAAAAATGATGAAAATTAAAGATTTTACCGACCTATAAGTGCTATCAATTGTCCCGCACAATAAAAATGCGGTCAAATCCACAACAAGAAGGACAGCACTGCGCAACGAAATTCATCTTTTAATAGGTAGCAGAATTTTGCACACCTAATTGTCGCCCGGTTGTTGGAAATATTAAACTGAGAGACTATGGAATCAACGTCTCCTTAATGACCAAAGAGGATTACACCCTCCTAGGGATTTATTTATTTCGATTATGCGGGTGACAACAAATCTGTCCCTGATTTACTTATATTTATTTTTTTGGCTGATTAGTAAATGTGAATGTGTGTCTGCGTGAAACAGGCACACACGCAGACACATACGCATACACACTTATTAATCAGCCAAAACAATAAATAGAAATGAAACCGAGTCAGATTTGTTGACACCCCCATAATCAAATTAAAACCCAGAATATATATAAATGAAAGATTGGAAAGTTGAGTTTAGTAATCTCGAAATAAATGGCCATTATCCACTTTGTTATTAATGTGCTTTTTCTTCCTCGTAAGATATACATATATATATATATATATATATATATATATATTAACCAAAAGCATAAATTGTTATATATCTTTAAATTATGTGTACTGTGCAAAAGATTTTCATAATAGATAGCGTACCAGACTCCAAAGCAAATGCGCCCTGATTCAAATCCTTCCAGTGGTAAATTTTGGGATTTCATTAACGAGATCCTGATAAGGACGAAAATGGTCTACCAGATGAGTTACCTTTGCTATACAGTGCAATGTTTATTTCTCATCTGACAACTTATATATAATAAAACTTTTGTCGTTAGACTTTAATTGAACTATTATATATATATATATATATATATATATATATATATATATATATATATATATATATATATATATAAATTCCTGAACTTTTCAGCATTAACTTTGAAACAAATAATCACAAAAGCTTAATTTTCACTGTTACCAGCATGAACAATTTGCTTTTTTCCAGACGGATCATCCTCAATTCTTAAACTACCATCAGCCATATATATATATATATATATATATATATATATATATATATATATATATATTCAAGAATGCATAAGCGGTAGGACACTTAATATCAAATTAGTTAGCCATTTACTGCAAGGATGTTTAATTTAAAATTTTTGTTTGTGTTTACTAAGGCTATTGCCTTGTAATAGCATTGCTTTTAATAAAATATATTACTCGCCGTCTTTCGTGTATGTATTTCCGTTTTCGCGATCAAGACCTCGCTATTATTGACACACCTGCTAATTTAACACCAATTTGCTTATGTATGGAAATCATTGCCATTATTACTCAATTTGAATTATTTCTTGCTTTAATATAATTGTGTTACCGATGGTGTGGAGTTAATTACCTTTGGAATGGAAAATGTTATGATTTTGGATCAATTGAAATATACATCAAGGCAGTGATGTCTTCACAATTTTATGCGTGATATATCATAATTTACTGTAACTGCTTCATATATTAACAATGAAGTTAATTTAAAAGAAACATGTTGCGCGACAGGAAATAAACAATTTACCTGATTTTCGGATTGCGTACCGAAATATTTGAATCCACTGTCATCATGATTTTTGCAGATATTTCGGGTTCCAATTACGGAACCCTTTTTCAATGCCAAACACATCACACACTTAGTTGACAATCAATATGTCAAGTGGAAATATTAATTTAAACCGCCTCATTTATACTTGATTTTAGATCTCTTAAGCATAACGTTTTTTTATAAAAATGTTAGGAAAGTGTATGTTAAATTGGTTTGTGTATGTGTCTACATGTATACACTCTTCGCAATGAGATTACAGTGATATAATGACAATTAATGACAACTCACTAGATAAGCGTACGTCATGCTGTGTGTATGTGTTCTCGTTTGTTTTGAATTGAGGAGTAATCAGTTAATGCAAGTGTACACTCATCCCAGTGAAATTACAGCGATTTGGCAACATCTGACTATTCACTGGATAAGCGTGTTTGTGTGTATATGCGTGAGCGTTTACTTAAAACTGAGAGCTAATCTGTTACATGTAATTACAGGCACGTGTAACGGTCATACAAGTAAAACTAAAATGATAACTGTCATTTCCTAGCTGCACACGTCAGACCTATTTTACACTTACTTTTCTAAATGAAGTAATTACGAGTGGCATTTCGGTGAGGAGGGGGAATGACACTATTAATAGAGTAAATAATTAATAGGTAGTAAAATTAAATTAGAAACGGATAAAGTGTTTCAATAGGGTAGAAAGTTAAATTAAACGGTACGTAAAATAAATTAAAAATTGCCTGATAAAGAAGATACTAGTAATAGTGCAAAGAAAATAAAATAAAAATAAACCTTGTCATCATGTATAGATAAATGTATGTTAAAGGCGCTACACTAACAACAAGTAATCAAGGATGAAATAATCAAAATAAATTAGGCGATATTGAATTAATCAATCTCCACTTCTGTAAGTTAATATCAGTCCAGTGTTCTTATTCTTTTACTTGAGCGAGTTTCTGATTCTGATTCTGATTCGTGCAATCTTCGTTTTCTACCATTATTTAGTGCTGTATTCCAAATAGGACCTAGTGATTTTTCTACGGCTGTTTCATTCATTATGTCATTTCTCGATTTAATTTCGATGGATTCTCTAATCAGTCTAGTCGATCTGCTACGGCTACAAATTGATATACGTCTGCACCCATCCCAATTAATTGTGTGTCCTGTCTCTACTGTATGGCGTGCAAGATCTGATCTATTAACATGGGCATACTTGCATGCGGTTTTATGTTCCCCTCTTCTAACCTTAATTGGGCGCATGGTTTCACCCACATACATCAAGTTACAGTCGTTACATGGAATTTCATATACTCCTGATGTGTCTAGCGGTTCTATTTTTTCCTTTTGGTTGGGAAGTATAATACCTAGTGTAAGGGTCTGTTTTAAAATAGTACGTATATTGTATTTTGATGCTACCATTTTTATTTTCCTACTTAGTTTAGAGTCAGGTATAACCATTACCCTCCGGTCATCTTTTAATTTATTTGACTTCACGTACTTCCAGTCATGATTAAATTTACTTATAACGCTCATTATAGTTGCTTCAATTAACTTTAGAGGATACCCATTAGCACTGAATATTTCTCGCAGTCTCCCTAATTCAATCTCTCTATGTTTATTATCTGTTAATCTTAAGCTTCTTATTATCATCGATTTTAAGATACCGATTTTCATTCTATATGGATGATTTGAATCGAAATTAAGAAGGATACCTGAGTAAGTATCCTTCCTATAAACATCCTGTTCTAGTTTTGTACCATTTCTAATTAACTTGA